>VONZ01003978.1:0-14210 GCA_012976165.1 Labeo catla | reverse complement strand
ATAGGGTTGTACATATTTAGAAGTGTATTAGAAAAATAATGGTTATATAGTACATGTTAATATAATTGAGGGTGTTTTAAACAAGTGAATTTTGTTAAAAGTTACATGCGGTGGCCGTCAGAGCATCAACCCGGTGAGTGAACTTAGAGCCCTGCATTTCACCCCGAGCCCGATGGGCCCCGACTTTTTTACGTCCCTAGGGCCGGGCTTCGGGCCAATATTCACGTCATAGCTCAGATGCGGGCCGGGCTTCGGGTCTGTTTTATGCTTCTTCTTATTTTTATACTTTTGACATCCACAATTTATGGTGATGAAAAAATTCCGCGCTGGTGAAAACAACACAAAACTTCACTTTCGCTTTCACTTTTGAGACCGGCTCGGAAGGCGTTTAGCGTGTCCATCAGCGAGCGCGCCTTCAACGCAGGGGGAAGAGATTCGCGTTCTAGTGCACGCAATAGGCTAAAGCTTGCTGCAAAGCAAAAGTAATTACCATGAATGTGTCGAGGGGAAAATAGTAAGGAGATTGTTTAGATTTATTATTAAACTAGTGTTTTGATTTCAGGAAAAAAATGCCGATCCGGACTCGCCATCTTCTCTTTGGACGCGCCTTTAAAAAGCATCATTACAGATTACATAATGAAAGAGTTTTTGTTTTCGATTTGATTTATTTCGTTAAGTAATAATTTTGAGCTTTCTATAGGTATATTTGTCATGTCTGTGCGGTTTGTATTCGCTGAGTTCCTGTTTATTTTTGTGAAGCGCTCCTGTTGAGACAACAGAAAGCGCATAATGATTGTTTTATAAAAGCACCGTTTGCAACGTTTTGTTGATATTGTGAGTACACACAAATAAAAGTAGACCCTTTACAGTTCAGAATGATGCATTACTCTACCTTTATGAGCAAAAATGACGGAATAATCAAATTGTTTCCACTGAAAGAAACGTGATTAGTGATCGCGCTGGCGCCTCCGTGTTCTGTAAACAGCTTTAGCTTCCACTCTCCGCAATTGGGTATGTGCCTAATAGCGCACTTTTATCCAAGTTTAACATTGAAACTAACATTGCTTTATACTTTAACTCTTTTAGGCCTATATCTATAGGTTTTATTTAAGGCAGGGATTATTACGTGAGTGAGTTCGAGCTATTTCTTCTGACGGTTTAAGCTTATATGTGACTTCATAAGACTATAATGAACATACAACAGAGAGAGAATTAAATTTAGCGCTTTCATTTCCAACATGTGCTCATTCATGGCTGTATATTATTTAATTCAGGCAAAGTTGTGTTTATTGGGACAGGACTTGAATTAATTTACGTGACTGTAAGTTCGTCTCTATTTCTTAGAGCCAAGCTGCATAAACTAGTTACATATCAGGCATTTATGTATCACATCTAATATGAGCATTAATGGCTGTTTTATTAAATAAAGTTGACTAATTACAGCAAAGCAAGAAAGTAAGCTATGCTTTACCTTTGCACGCCCTTGTCCGGTTTCCCCTCAGGCGCGCTGCATGTGCGCAATTCTCAAAACAACCACAAGATGGCGGCGTTTATCGGTGAACCCGATATTACAAAACCGATAACCGATTATGGTAAAATGCTTAAATATCGGGAAAAATATCGGTAAATCGATATATCGGTCGATCTCTAATTTGTTGATTATTTGTGCATTTTATGATACTCAGGGTGGAGTTTACATTTACTACATACCTGAATGGAACTGAGCTCATAACTGCAGTAGAGAATATCAACTATAAAAGTGGAAACACGCGGACTGGGGCTGGCCTCAAATACATTGCAGACAATTTCTTTAGCCCTTCATCTATCAGAGATGTACCCAAGGTGAGCTGGATATTATGACACACTGTTTGACTTGCCATATCTGTAGTATTTTTGCATGGACCATAAAATGTGTAAAAACATTTTTATAAAATATTTCTATTTGATAAAAATGCAGTTGTTTTGATCTTTCTATTTATCGAAGAATGATTAAATTGTTTCACAGTTTTGACAAAAATGTTGTTTTCAAAATTGTTAACAATAAGAAATGTTTCTTGATTGCCAACTTAGCATGAGAATGATTTCTGAAGGATCAAGGGACACTGAAAACTGGAGTAATGACTGGTGAAAATTCATCAAAGGAACAAATTACATTTTGAAATTATATTTTAAAATAGCGTTGTTTTGATTTCAATTTCACAATATAACTGTTTTTTTTACTGTATTTTTAGTCAGATAAATGCAACCTGGGTGAATATAAGAGACAAAATTTAGAAAAAATCTTAGTTTTACCTTCCCAAACTTTTGAACAGTAGTGTATGCTAACTTTCATGTTTACAAGATTCTGTGTATAATAAATACTTAAGTATATCATACTTACATGAGTAAAGACTCATCAGACTGTCTTTCATTGTTTCAGATCGCTATTCTCATCACTGATGGTAAATCTCAGGACAGTGTGCAGGAGCCTGCTCAAAAATTACGAAGCCTTGGAGTCAAAATATTTGCAGTGGGTAAGAACTGTGTTATGTGAAGTATTTAGCCACCATTGTAAGTTTTCTTTTTCTGCAGACTTCAGTGCATCTGTGTGGGCTGTGGATTTAGTATGGACTTGTTTAAAATCAGTTTTGGTTGTACTTATTTTGTTGCTACTTTCTCTCTTGGCATTTCCCAGGTATAAAGAGTGCAGATCCAGCTGAGTTGAATCTCATTGCCTCTCCTCCTCAGAGTGAATTCACCTCTCAGATTGGGAATTTCAAAGCTCTCTTCTCGTTGCTGCCCCTAGTGTCTCGACGTGTGTGTACAACATGTGGAGGCACTTACTCAAGTGATGGTAAGCCTGACATACAGCAGACACACAATGCAATTAAATTCAAGATTATAATTATATATGAAGTTTTGTTAGATTGCATTTGTCATTTTTTTAAAGCTTTAATTGATCCTGCTAAATTAAAATAATTAATTTGTGTTACTTCTTTCACCATCAGAGGTTTACAGTGGTCCATCAGACTTGCAGTTTTCAGGTGAAACCACCAATTCACTGAGATTTCGATGGACACCTGCAGGAGGTCCTGTAAGTGGCTATGTGGTTCAGTACAGGCCCCTGTCTGCCCTGGGACAGCCTATCACAGCAGAGCTCCGACAGGTGAGAAGAAAGTTATTCCTTTTAATATTTAGTTTTTATTTTATTTCAATTAATGATTTTCATAGCGTATTTTTAGTTTGCAATGACAACAGCAACATTGGATTACAGAAAGTATAGCATAATGACCTCCACTGAACTTTATCCTTTATCTTCTTACTTGCAGGAAACAATATCAAGCAACCAGCAGAGCTACACTGCACGAGAGCTGCGTTCGGGCACAGACTACCTGATCACTGTTATTGCTCAGTACCCAAACAGCTTGGGAGAATCAGTGTCTGGAAAGGCCCGAACAAGTGAGAACTGCACACAACAGAAATATGTGTCATCTATTTCAGCATCTCTTAAAAAAAACACTGACTTTCTCTTACCCTAATCTACCCTCTAGAGCCTCTCCGGGGTGTGACTGCACTGCGACTGATCCAGGCCGGGTTTTTTACTCTGGCTTTGGGCTGGGACACTCCAGCTGACCAAGCACAGGGTTACAGAATCACCTATGGACCTACAGGTGAGACATGGATACTAATCCATAATTCTATTGCATTTGTCAGTAATGTTTTTACTCTTTGAATAGTGAATACCGTAATAGTAGTGTGAGTCAGTGAAAGAAACATATATGTGTCATATATGTGTCTACTGACTCTTAGTGATTATAGCCTTAGCAAGCACCTAACTAATGATTTTATCAGTTTGATAAAAGGAAGATGGGGAGGTGGGAGAGTGTGTTTATGTTTCCCCAAGGTATTTTTGTCAATTACTTAAAGGAGTGCCAGTTTGTTTTAACTGGTTGGTATCCAGGTATGAGCTGGCAGAGAACAGATCTGTCAGACTAGGTGTGGCCCTATGTATAATCAGGTTAGTTTTTGAAGCTTGAGGAAGATGTTTCAACCTGCCTGTCTCAGCCCAATGTTGCATACAAATGAATAGATGCCGAAACTGTGGTTTAAAATTGTACTATATCATTAAGTGACTCATATATTGATGATATGCTTTGTTTGGTTGGCCAGCTGGTATGAGCTACCACTGTACCAAACCCCCAAATCATGTTTTTCCATGCTAGGAACCACCTAAAGAGGTTTTATCAGTTTGGAGATGAACCAAACACATTTTAAAATGAAATGAGACAAAATGCATCTGTTGCTTATGAAAAGCTATGAAAAGGTACATAGATAAAGAGATAATGCATTAAAGCAAGTAAGAGCAGTCTAATGAATGAATGAGTCTAATGGTTTATTGCTTTTCAAAATATTGAGAGATTGATTGTGTTAGTCAGAAGAGAGAAAGATGTCACATCTGCTGTTACTCATCAGTATTAGAAACACTTATGCAGCGGAGTTAACTGTTTTTTATAATTTAATCCGAAGGTAATATAATACAATATATAACTGTGCTTTAAGTAAAAAAAAGAAAAAATATTTCAAAATTTGTCATTACAGTCTCTGAAAATGGTTCATTGAATTAATTATGCATTTTGACATTGAGCTTGCAGCTTAGTAAGTGAGTCATAACCTAAGTAAGTAGCCATGCTGACGAATGAGTTCAGTGAATTCATTCAGTGAAGGATTTGTCAGACTGATTTAAACTGGTAAATCCTTACTTTCAGTTTTACCAAAACATATATTTTGCATAATTCTGATACTCACACTTTCCACAACTGACTTAAAGTATTTCCACATGGCAAGCCATCGTTTAGTTGTTAGTCATTTTTTGTGCATGGCATAATTCATAACTAATGCTAAATGATTTTCCTGATTGATTGGTTAACAGGTCAGCCTGCTGCACAGCTGCTGGAACAATCTGTGGGGGCAGACTCTACCTCTCTGACTTTGGTCGGTCTTCAGTCCGACACAGAATACGTGATCAACTTGTACCCACTGTTTCCCCGTAACAGCGCCTCGCCAGCTACCCTGACTGCCCGCACATGTGAGTCCTTGGTTACTACCGTTTTTTTAAAAGAAATTAATTTTTTTTTTTTTAAATATATCATAAATTGAAAAAGTTACTTAAATTGTAACAATATTTCACAATATGACTGTACTTTTGATCAAATAAATTAAGCATATAGCGTTAGTTCTGGCAGGTCACGTGAGTCAAGCTCACACCAGCTGACTCTAAGCTGATCACATCTACCTATAGGAATATGACACCTATCATGGCATTCCTATATAAGCTCTATTCAGTATTATTCGGCAGCTTTGTCGCTTGCTCAGGAGCAAAACACCCTCCTCCATCCCCAACTCCTCCTTTTGCCACAGTCAGGACTTGGCTTCTGATATTCCTCATTGATTCAGACTCCTTTTATCTGAATAATGTGTTACACTTAAATATCATTAAGTACATTAATGATGTCTGCTCTGTTCTGTTCTGTTTACCCTGGGGGGTTATTATTGCTGCTCTACCTGCTCATTCATGACATGCTGCATGGATGGGCAGGGAGTTTTTTGCATAGAACAGAACCATGCCGCCAAACCAAACTGTATGCTAACTGTCTATCATTTTGACAACTGTGGTCCTGACAGAAATGCAATTTTGGTGCGTATAAGACAGGGTTATGGAAAAGTATGAAATTTGATTCAAGTTTTTTCCAGGTCTGGAAAAGTATGTAAAAAGAAAGGAGAGTATGGAAAAATATTTGTGTTTCCAGATTTTGCCCCTATTTAGCTTAGTTTTTTTATAATAGAAAAGTAAGAATTTAATGAAAATAAATATCGTACAAGAAGCAAGGTTTCATGACAGCGGTTTAATGGTTGTTTAATGACTGATAAATACAACTGAATGAATTCAAGGTGCACTTTTTCATTATGCAAAATTCAGGTTATAAGCATTTTGGGCTTCTATTCACTATATTCTTAGCACCATATTACATACCCTCAGGGACCTTTGCAAAAAAAAAAAAAAAAAGTACAGACTTTTATTCATAGTAAGATGGCAGTGATGCACAAAGGAAATAGGTTATATAAAACTAAAATTGTAATGCATAAGCATGCAAAAAATTCCCATGCGCATGTGAATAGTTTCTTAAGAGCACAAAAAAAGTTTCTTTTGTGTAAAATGTAAAAGTCTGTATTTTGTACAGACACATTTTTTTTATTATTTGTTATTTTAGGGCCTCTGTATGTTGTCACTTCAAGAAAATAGAAATATGAATATAAATAAAATATTAAAAAAATATATTAAAATATATATATTAAAAACATTCAATAAAAAATACAAATATTTACAGATGACTCTACCAAATATAAAGCTAAAAATAATGATATAAGAACCATTTATGTTAAATATGGTCTGAAAAACTACTGAGAAGTTTGGAAATTTCAGTCTGGAAAAGTGCAAAATTTTGAAATGGAAAATGTGTAGGAACCCTGATAAGAGACTTCTTTCAAAAAACATTAAATCATACTGACCACATACTTTTTAAAGGTAGCGTATATGAAAACACAGACACACTCACACACACACACACACAGTTTTTTCCTCCTGCATCACTGAAGTGTTCATGCTAATATATAAAGTTCTGTTTGTCTATGTGCCTGTGTTTGCAGTGGGTTTAGAAGGAGTGGAGGAGCTCTCCGTTGAGACTATCTCAAGCAACAGTGTTCGAGTCCGCTGGACGGGATTGGCGGTGGCCAGAGGATACAGAGTTGTTTGGGGCCCTTTCACAGGTCAGCACTTTGGAAAAGGCTATTTTTAATCAAATTCTTCCTACAAGGTAAAATAGCAACGTATCACCCAATGAGGTCAGATATAATTTTACATTTTGTTTTTATCAAGAGTCTTTTTATGTGTCTCTTTCAGGAAGTGAAGTAGAGACCGTAGAATTGGGAGGTGATAGTGAATCCCACATTCTGGGGAATCTGAGACCGGACACAGAGTACATTATTACAGTCATTGCCCTGTACAATGGAGAAGCTGAAGGACCAGCAGCTACTGCACGTTTTAAAATAGGTACACAGGGACGCATGCAGACACATCTACAGAAAATCTACAGAAAAAAGCTTTTTTTTTTAAACAGATATACAGATTTGGAAATGATTTCTGCAAAAGGTAGTTCGGCAATATTTCTAAAATAAACTACCAAATAAAATAAAGCCAGCTAGTGTGTAAAGCATTCATTTGGAGAATTGTGTATTCAGTAGACAATATGCAGATGGTCTTGAGTTAAGAATAGCATGAGAGAGAGAAAAAATGTAAGACAGCATAACAGAAAACAAGATGTGTGGCTCTTTTTCCATCTTGCACACAGTTATCATACACAGACTGTGAGGTGTTCGCTTTCAAATTTGCCATTGACTCATTGTCTGCTAGATCAGAAAAGAACAACTGTTTTTTTGTCGTATGACTCACAGACTGCAGTAATTGAATGCGTGATGGTGTTTGTATATGCGCATACTGTACATGTTAGAGCGGGAGACTAAGAGGAAAGAGGCAGTAACTGTCTATAAATATAACAGGACATAAAGTTCAGAAAGATTCAAGTCATTGTTCTAAATTTTTTGTGGGACAGGAGAGGAGATAAAGCTAAAAGATGTTTAATGCATTTGGTTTTCAGAGCGCTCAGAGCAACAGGTCCTGAGAGCCACGACTACAGGACCCACCAGCATCAGATTAAACTGGAACCTCATACAGTCCGCCAGAGGCTACCGACTGGAATGGAAAGCTGGAGAGAGTATGAAACTGCTTAGTAAAACACACAAACACACTGTAAATTAACTACAAAAATAACCACATGCATTATTTGGATGATTATGGTCATTCATGGAAATTTAATTGGCTTGGCACCCAGTGGTTGTAGTGTTACATGGAAAAAAAATAAGCCTGATCAGTCTGGTCAGACTTGAAATCTGCATACAAATCATAATTTTACATGAATAATGAGCTTAAACATAAACTTTGTGCAATACAAAACCAGTAACTAAAAGTGGCTACAGCAACAACAAAATAAATCAGGAAACTATGCACAGTATGACTGTTGAAGAGTTGTGTAATACTTTTTTATGATCTTTATGTGATCCTGCTGATCATAGGAGGCAGAGTTCAGAAGAAGGAGTTCCCACAAAGCACCACCAGCTACGAGCTCAGAAATCTGCAGCCGAACACAGAGTACATCATAACCCTATACACACTCTACGAGGGGCGAGAGGAAGCTACTTTCTTTTCAACCAGATCACCAGGTCAGAATTTTTTTTTTGATGGAATACAATATGTTCAGTATTACAGTTTAAAAACGGTGAGAAAATTAATTGAATACAACTTCTTCTTTTCATTGCTCACAATATTATTACAGTATTTTTTAAAATTGAGAATAGAGTAATTTCCAGGTATTTTTTATAGTCCCAAAGGAGCACTCAAGCTGCATTAAACAAGTTTGTGTAAACCAGTGGTCAATGTGTTTATTTCTGTCTAGCATACTGTACCTTTCATGTAATATATTGATGCGTGGGTTGTGTTTAGCAGAACAGGCTGTTGGTCGTGTCACGAACCTGAGGGTGGTGGATACACTCGGAAACATTATACGAGTAGGATGGACAGGAGTCGCTGGGGCAACGCAATACAACATCATCATACTTAATACAGAATGTGAGAATTATTCCCTTTAAATACAAATACATATGACAGTATAGCATTAAAGTGTTGCTTCATGAGATATAAATACATTAATGAATTATTCATTCATGAGTTGTGCCACTATAATGATTGTTTGAATTGGTTTACCCATCTTTTACAGCAAATGAAGAGGTGAACAGAAGAGTTCCAGGGAACCAGACCACCTTTGACCTACAGAACCTCAAAGACGGTGTACGCTATGCTGTCACTGTAACGGCACTAGTTGGATCTAATGAAGGGGAACCAACAATAGTGTACATCAAAACAGGTGTGTGCATGCATTTTCTGATATGATCAAGTGAATTTGTGTTTCTTAAATTGTCAGCATATTATGTATCTATAGTGTCAGAATATAACTGCTAATAACTGAATGTTTAACAGAACCGCCACAACGGGTGACCAACTTGCGGATAGTTGGGAGCAACAGTCGACGAATCAGGATTGCATGGACTGGTGTTTCTGAGGCGACAAGCTACCGAGTTACCTGGAGGCAAAGCAACAGTATGTGGACCTGTTTATGCAATGACTTTGGTTTTCTTTCTTTTTTTTTAAATTGATATTGCATAACTTATGTTAGTTTTAATCTGTTAGCTGCTCTCTCTTTATGTTTTAGCTGCAGAGCAATCCCGTGTCCTGGGTGGTGATACCACTACCTACACTATAGATGGGCTCCAGCCAGATGATACTGTTACTGTTGGTGTCGCCCCAGTGATCGATGGGCGGACTGGAGAAGTGGCCTCTGTGTCTACAAGAACCAGTGGTTCTACTGGAATAGTCTCAGGGCTACGAGTCATTGAAGTAACATCCGGAAGGATAGTAATATCCTGGACTCCTGTAAATAGAGCAACAAACTATAAAATCACCTGGCGGCGTGATGATGGTGCGGACAACATTAACTTTGTGCAATAAATTTATGCTAACATGGACATGGAAAATGATTTTTAGTTTTTTCAATGTAGGAGTGGAAGACTCTGAGATTGTACCTGCTGAGGTGGCTTCCTATGCCATTGAGAGACTCCAGGAAGGTGCAGCCTACCAAATATTAGTCTCAGCCCTTTTTAACTCACGGGAAGGTCCTGCTGCCACTGTAAATGCAAGGACAGGTAAAACTACACCGACATGTATTCATCTGGACACAACCATAAACATGCATTCTAGACATGTTCACATGATTATGTTAGGACTGTAAGGTTAATGCGTAAACTTAATTAATTAGTTATGAAAAAATAATGCAATTAAAATATTTTAATGCAGTTAACGCACTGGCGATATAACACAATCAGGGAGAGCAATATCACAGAAGTGCTGTTTGTCCCAAATATAATGAGTGCAAATGTGATTTTATACAGCAGTTCAGTAAATAAGAAGTTAATATTGTGTTATATATTTTAAATACAATATTGTCTGTTTTTGCTCAGTTTTGCCAACAAAAATATTACCCATAAAGCCACAGCAGAATTGTTCTTCTCTGAGCTACACAGCGGCGTTTAGTTTCTGAATTAATCCACGTTTTGAGCAAATTGTGTGAATCAATGATTCAAAGGCCCATTCATACCATTTACTGAATTACTGAATGAATCAGCCCTTTGAACAAATCAATGCAAGATTAAAAGCATAAAGACATTTACCCCCACCTGCTGGCAGTTTTAGTTTCTTATTTAGAGTTAAAAAAAAAAGGGAAATAATCTTTAAAGGGATAGTTCATCCAAAAAATTAAATTATGTCATCATTTACTCAAACCTGAATGACTTGCTTTCTTTTGTGGAACATGAAAGAAGATATTTTCACAGCCAAATGTAATTGGCAATAATTAGATAATTTAATCGACATATCATGAAATGAATTAGATAAAAAAATGTAATCGACTGACAGCCCTAGATTATGTGTTTAGAAAAGTTGTAACCTTTCAGTCACATAAGATTGCAGCAATTAGTAAATGACAATGATTCTACAATTTAATCAATTTATTATGGACAAAATCAATTTTTTCCTTTGGAGAAGATACATGGATATATGTCACGACAGAGAAGAAAGAAAGATCACATTTCAGTTTCATGCTGACTTTAAAGATTTGTAATTTCTCATCTTTCAGTGGTAAGGAAGGTCTAATCTCAGTGTATTTTTTTTGCCTGAATAGCTGACTCTGCTCATTCTATCCTTCAGATCAGGTCACGGTGGGTCGTGTCACCAATTTACAGGTGGTGGAGGCCCAAGGAGAGTTTGTTCGAGTCAGCTGGGTTGGAGTTCAAAATGCAACATCATACAGAATACTCTGGAGGAGGACTGATGGTGAGATCTTAGAGTGATTTTAAAGTAAATGCTCACATAGGTGAATGGAAGTGTTCTTTCCTATAGGAAGAGAACCCCTGCTAATACTAACTAATTTCTATATGATATTATATTGAAAATAGGGTTTGTGACCTCCAGGGCTCACAGCTCATAAATTGTCATAATTATCATCTTTCATATTAAAGATGATCGAAGTCAAAAGAAAGCCTCAACCATCATAGTAAAATAAATTGTAGGTGGAGAGGAGCTGAGTCAGCTGGTTGGTGGTAACGTGACCTCAGTGGATCTGAGGCAGTTGGATCAAGGGGCACAGTATGAAGTGAAGGTTCTGGCTCTAGTCCGAAACAGAGAAGGCCCACCTGTCTCTGTCAGAGTCACTACGGGTGAGTGTTGTTTGTCTGCAATGTTTGATATATAGTGTTTCAAGTAATAGGTACTTTAATGGAGATTAACCCGTATTATCTAGTGCTGGGTGTACAATTTTAAAGGATTCTCATTTTTTATAAACCAATATTGATTATTAAATCAATAATATCAAGATATAATATAACAATAAATAAATAACAATATAACAATATCCCAACAATCAACATTTTTGTCCCTGCTGTTTCTGTTAATGCATGAACAAATTTCACTAAACATTATTTGTAACATGGTTCTCAGCTTCTCTAATATTTACATAGTGTACAAAATAAAGACGTGAACACATATGAGACCCTGGACCACAAAACCAGTCATCAGGGTCAATTTTTGAAACTGAGATTTGTCATCTGAAAGCTGAATAAATAAGAATAAAGAAGTTTTCCATTGATGTATGGTTTGTTAGGACAGGACAATATTTGGCTGAGATCAACTATCTGAAAATCTGGAATCTGAGGGTGCAAAAAAAAAACAAAATATTAAGAAAATCGTCTTTTAAGTTGTCCAAATGAAGTTCTTAGCAATGGATATTACTAATCGAAAATTAAGTTTTGATTGGTTTACGGTAGGAAATTTACTAAATATCTTCATGGAACATGATCTTTACTAAATATCCTAATGATTTTTGACATAAAAGAAAAAATGAAAATTTTGACCCGTGCAATGTATTGTTGGCTATTGCTACAAATATATCTGTGCTACTTAAGACTGGTTTTGTGGTCCAGGGTCACATATTATTGTTTTGTGTTATTTGATTATCTGTTATTGTGGCTTTGCTGAAGATCAGATCAAATTTAATTGAGTCGTTGTTTGTTGTACAGGGGGACAGACAGGCACAAGAGTCGAGGGTTTGCGTGTTTTGGACTCAACCCCAGGGGGGCTCCGAATAACCTGGAGAGCAGTGAGAGGAGCCAGCTCATATCGCATCTACTGGAGGTCCTCACAAGGTAGTTAAACAGGCACATATGTACCCACACACAAACTAGACTCAACTAACTTCATGTCGTCATTATGCTTGTTTTGACTAGGCGAGCCTGAATCAAGTCGTCTGATTAGTGGAGATGCAACTTCGTACACCCTCGATGGACTTCGTCCTGGTCTGAGCTACACTGTAAGACTGTCTGCTGTGGTGGATGGTCAAGAAAGTGAAGCTACCACCATCAGAGCAACCACTGGTACACATGACAGAATGTATTTCACATTACATCTCTGTCTTTCTCCAGCCTCTTTTGTTCATTATTTCTGCCTCTTTATTTTTTAGATGCCCTGCCACCAGTGACTGGTTTGAGTGTGACAGACAGTACTGAGAATTCAGTCCTTTTAGGCTGGTCACCAGTAACAGGAGCCACAGGTTATATTTTACGATGGATAGATGAAGAGGGTGAGGAACTGGTAGTGGTTTAAGGATCAGAAGCACAATTATAGTTGAATGCACTGTTTAGTGTATTACATATTCTCTTTCTTCAGACACAGGAACAGGTCAGACGGAAACGCTGCCCAGTTCAGCCACTTCTTACCGTGTGATAGGTCTACGACTGGGCCGTCGGTACCGTTTCACTGTGCAGCCCACCTTCCAAAACCAGGTTGGACCTGAGACCAGTGTGGAGGAACGCACAGGTTATACAGTTTCTGTTTCTTTCTATTCAAACTACAGAAAATTGAAATAGCTTTTTTTTAAATATTTAATCTGTTCAAATTAAATTATTAACTGATTAAGTTTTAAGTTTTAAGAATTCTCTTCTGCTTACCAAGCTTGCATTTATTTAATTCAAAATACAGCAAAATCAGTAATATTGTGAAATATTCGTACTATTTAAAATAACTGCTTTTCTATTTGAATATATTGTAAAATGTCATTTATTCCTGTGATCAAAGCAAAATTTTCAGCATCATTACTCCAGTCTTCAGTGTGACATGATTCTTCAGAAATCATTTTAATATGCTGATTTGCTGTTCAAGAAACAGTTTTATTATTATGATTATCAATATTTAAAACAGTTGAGTCCATTTTTTTTCAGGATTCTTTAATGAATAGAAAGATCCAAAGATCAGCATTTATCTGAAAGCTTTTGTAACATTACACACTATACCATTCAAGAACTTGGAGTCAGTATAAGTTTTGGGTGGAAAGAAATTATAAAAATTAATACTTTTATTTAGCAAGGATGCTTTAAATTGATCAAAAGTGATGATAAAGACATTTATAATATTACAAAATATTTCAATTTCAGATAAATACTGTTATTCTGAGCTTTCTATTCATTAAAGAAACCTAAAAAAGATATACTTAGCTGTTTTCAGCATAATAATAGAATACCATACACAGAATACAGTTGTTAAAAAAAAATCTGTATTTTGGATCAAATAAATGCAGACTTGGTGAGCAGAAAGAGACTTGTTTAAAAACATTAAAAATCTTACTGTTCAAAAACTTTTGACTGGTAGTGTATATATGCTGTATTATTGGTATTTTAACAAATGAAAGTACTTGTTTTAGTATTTAATTTAGGGCTATCATTTTATCTAATTAATTACATAATGTCCTGATTAATTAATCACAAATTAATCGCACATCAATTTTGGCTGAAAAATGACCCCCCCCCCAATAGGTAATCAAAAACAATTTTTGTTTTAAACAAGAAAAGCGTTGAATAGATATCACAAAAAAGTAGCTTTAGAAAGAAATGTTTTGAATCAGCATTGCATAAATGTATCAATGTAACAATTTAAATGTATTTGCAGGGCTCGAAATTAA
>VONZ01003977.1:0-14244 GCA_012976165.1 Labeo catla | reverse complement strand
ATCTCGTGGATTTGGCGTCAGATACATTTTATATTAATAAATATTAACTTCAGATGCCAGTAAGCAATCGGAAGCAGTTTTGGTCAAATAAAAACATTTTCTGTTAATATAAAAAAAACTTGGAAAAAAGTTGGAAAAATAAATGTAATATTGTTGCATATTTTTGTAGGGTTCAATCATACTTGTTAGCGATCTCATGGTTTTGGCCTCAGATACACTTTATATTAATACATATTAACTTCAGATAACAGTCAGCAATCGGAAGCAGTTTTGGTCAAATAAAAACATTTTCTGTTAATATAAAAAAAACTTGGAAAAATAAATTTAATATTGTTGCATATTTCTATACAGTTCCATCATATCTGTTTGCGATCTCGTGGATTTGGCGTCAGATACATTTTATGTTAATAAATATTAACTTCAGATGCCAGGCAGTATTCGGAAGCAGTTTTGGTTAGATAAAAACATTTTCTGTTCATATAAAACTGCTTGAAAATAGTGTCGGGGCTTTGGTGTCAAATAAATACATTTCATATTTTTGTTCGTTTAGATCATACTTGTTTGCGATCTCGTGGATTTGGCGTCAGATACATTTTATATTAATAAATATTAAATTCAGATGCCAGTCAGCATTCGGAAGCAGTTTTGGTCAAATAAAAACATTTTCTGTTAATATAAAAAAAACTTGACAAAAGTTGGAAAAATAAATTTAATAGTGTTGCATATTTCTGTAGGGTTCAATCATACTTGTTAGCGATCTCGTGGATTTGGCGTGAGATACATTTTATATTAATAAATATTAACTTCTGATGCCAGTCAGCATTCGGAAGCAGTTTTGGTCAAATAAAAACATTTTCTGTTAATATAAAAAAAACTTGACAAAAGTTGGAAAAATAAATTTAATAGTGTTGCATATTTCTGTAGGGTTCAATCATACTTGTTAGTGATCTCATGGATTTGGCGTCAGATACATTTTATATTAATAAATATTAACTTTGGATGCCAGTCAGCATTCGGAAGCAGTTTTGGTCAAATAAAAACATTTTCTGTTAATATAAAATATCTTTAAAAAAGTTGGCAAAATAAATTTTATATTTTTTTTATGTTTCTTTATGGTTCCATCATACTTGTTTGCGATTTCGTGGATTTCATTCGACATATATTTTATATTAATAAATATTAACTTCAGATGCCAGTCAGCATTCGTGCTAGTTTTAATAAATAAAACATTCTTCTGTTAATAAAAAAGTTGGAAAAATAAATTTAATATTGTTGCATATTTCTGTAGGGTTCAATCATACCTGTTAGCGATCTCGTGGATTTGGCCTGACATACATTTTATGTTAATAAATATTAACTTCAGATGCCAGTCAGCATTCGGAAGCAGTTTTGGTCAAATAAAAACATTTTCTGTTAATATAAAAAAAACTTGGAAAAATAAATTTAATATTGTTGCATATTTCTATACAGTTCCATCATATCTGTTTGCGATCTCGTGGATTTGGCGTCAGATACATTTTATATTAATAAATATTAACTTCAGATGCCAGTAAGCAATCGGAAGCAGTTTTAGTCAAATAAAAACATTTTCTGTTAATATAAAAAAAACTTGGAAAAATAAATTTAATATTGTTGCATATTTCTTTAGGGTTCAATCATACTTGTTAGCTTATCTCGTGATTTATCTGACATATATTTTATATTAATAAATATTAACCTAGATGCCAGTAAGCAATCGGAAGCAGTTTTGGTCAAATAAAAACATTTTCCGTTAATATAAAAATTGGAAAAAATAAATTTAATATTGTTGCATATTTCTTGTAGGGTTCAATCATAATTTGTTAGCGATCTCGTGGATTTATCTGACATACATTTTCATGTTGCATAAATAGCTAACTCTTCAGATGCCAGTCAGCATTCGGAAGCAGTTTTGGTCAAATAAAAACATTTTCTGTTCATATAAAACTGCTTGAAAATAGTGTCAGGGCTTTGGTGTCAAATAAATACATTTCATATTTTTGTTCGTTTAGATCATACTTGATTGCGATCTCTTGGATTTGGCGTCAGATACATTTTATATTAATAAATATTAACTTCAGATGCTAGTAAGCAATCGGAACCAGTTTTGGTCAAATAAAAACATTTTCTGTTAATATAAAAACAACTTGAAAAAAAGTTGGAAAAATAAATTTAATATTGTTGCATATTTCTGTAGGGTTCAATCATACTTGTTTGCGATCTCGTAGATTTGGCGTCAGATACATTTTATATTAATAAATATTAAATTCAGATGCCAGTCAGCATTCGGAAGCAGTTTTGGTCAAATAAAAACATTTTCTGTTAATATAAAAAAAACTTGACAAAAGTTGGAAAAATAAATTTAATAGTGTTGCATATTTCTGTAGGGTTCAATCATACTTGTTAGCGATCTCGTGGATTTGGCGTGAGATACATTTTATATTAATAAATATTAACTTCTGATGCCAGTCAGCATTCGGAAACAGTTTTGGTCAAATAGAAACATTTTCTGTTAATGTAAAAAAAACTTGAAAAAGTTGGAAAAATAAATTTAATTTTGTTGCATATTTCTGTAGGGTTTAATCATACTTGTTTGCGATCTCGTGGATTTGGCGTCAGATACATTTTATATTAATAAATATTAAATTCAGATGCCAGTCAGCATTCGGAAGCAGTTATGGTCAAATAAAAACATTTTCTGTTAATATAAAAAAAACTTGGAAAAATAAATTTAATATTGTGGCATATTTCTGTAGGGTTCAATCATACTTGTTAGTGATCTCATGGATTTGGGGTCAGATACATTTTATATTAATAAATATTAACTTTGATGCCAGTCAGCAGTCGAAGCATCATTAAATAAAAACATTTTCTGTTAATATAAAAAAAACTTGAAAAAAGTTGGAAGAATAAATTTAATATTGTTGCATATTTCTGTAGGGTTCAATCATACTTGTTAGCGATCTCGTGGATTTGGTCTGACATGTATTTTATATTAATAAATATTAACTTCAGATGCCAGTCAGCATTCGGAAGCAGTTTTGGTCAAATAAAAACATTTTCTGTTAAAAACTGAAAAAAAATAAATTAATATTGTTGCATATTTCTATACAGTTCCATCATATATCTGTTTGCATCCGGATTTTATGTCACCGATACATTTTATTAATAAATATAACTGGCCAGTAAGCAATCGGAAGCGGAAGCCAAATAAAACATTTTCTGTTAATATAAAAAACTTGGAAAAATAAATTTAAATATTGTTGCATATTTCTGTAGGGTTCAATCATACTCTTGTTATAGCGACTTCTGGATTTGGCGTCAGATACATTTTATAATTAATAAATATTAACTTCAGATGCCAGTAAGCAATCGGAAGCAGTTTTGGTCAAATAAAACATTTTCTGTTAAGAAAAAAAAAACTTGGAAAAAATAAATTTAATATTGTTGCATATTTGTAGGGTTCAATCATACTCCTTGTTAGCGATCTCGTGGATTTGTTCGACATATATATTTTATACATAATAAATATTAACTTCAGATGCCAGCATTCGGAAGCAGTTTTGGTCAAATAAAAACATTTTCGTTAATATAAAAAACTTGGAAAAATAAATTTAATATTATTGCATATTTCTGTAGGGTTCAATCATGCTTGTTAGCGATCTCGTGGATTTGGCGTCAGATACATTTTATATTAATAAATATTAACTTCAGATGCCAGTAAGCAATCGGAAGCAGTTTTGGTCAAATAAAAACATTTTCTGTTAATATAAAAAAAACTTGGAAAAATAAATTTAATATTGTTGCATATTTCTGTAGGGTTCAATCATACTTGTTAGCGATCTCGTGGATTTGGCGTCAGATACATTTTATATTAATAAATATTAACTTCAGATGCCAGTAAGCAATCGGAAGCAGTTTTGGTCAAATAAAAACATTTTCTGTTAATATAAAAAAAATTGGAAAAATAAATTTAATATTGTTGAATATTTCTGTAGGGTTCAATCATACTTGTTAGCGATCTCGTGGATTTGGTCTGACATACATTTTATGTTAATAAATATTAACTTCAGATACCAGTCAGCATTCGGAAGCAGTTTTGGTCAAATAAAAACATTTTCTGTTAATAAAAAAAAAACTTGAAAAAAGTTGGAAAAAGAAATTTAATAGTGTTGCATATTTCTATACAGTTCCATCATATCTGTTTGCGATCTCGTGGATTTGGCGTCAGATACATTTTATATTAATAAATATTAACTTCAGATTCCAGTCAGCATTCGCAAGCAGTTTGTGTCAAATAAAAACATTTTCTGTTCATATAAAACAGCTTGAAAATAGTGTCAGGGCTTTGGTGTCAAATAAATACATTTAATATTTTTGTTCGTTTAGATCATACTTGTTTGCGATCTCGTGGATTTGGCGTCAGATACATTTTATATTAATATATATTAACTTCAGATACCAGTCAGCAATCGGAAGCAGTTTTGGTCAAATAAAAACATTTTCTGTTAATATAAAAAAAACTTGAAAAAAGTTGGAAAAATAAATTTAATATTGTTGCATATTTCTGTAGGGTTCAATCATACTTGTTAGCGATCTCGTGGATTTGGTCTGACATATATTTTATATTAATAAATATTAACTTCAGATCCCAGTCAGCAATCGGAAGCAGATTTGGTCAAATAAAAACATTTTCTGTTAATATAAAAAAAACTTGAAAAAAGTTGGAAAAATAAATGTAATATTGTTGCATATTTCTATAGGGATCAATCATACTTGTTTGCGATCTCGTGGATTTGGTCTGACTATTTTAAAAAATATTAACTTCAGATGCCAGTCAGCATTCGGAAGCAGCTTTGGACAAATAAAAACATTTTCTGTTCATATAAAACAGCTTGAAAATAGTGTCAGGGCTTTGGTGTCAAATAAATACATTTCATATTTTTGTTCGTTTAGATCATACTTGTTTGCGATCTCATGGATTTGGCGTCAGATACATTTTATATTAATAAATATTAACTTCAGATGCCAGTAAGCAATCGGAAGCAGTTTTGGTCAAATAAAAATATTTTCTGTTAATATAAAAAAACTTGAAAAAAGTTGGAAAAATAAATTTAATATTGTTGCATATTTCTGTAGGGTTCAATCATACTTGATCTCGTGGATTTGGCGTCAGATACATTTTATATTAATAAATATTAACTTCAGATGCCAGTAAGCAATCGGAAGCAGTTTTGGTCAAATAAAAACATTTTCTGTTAATATAAAAGAAACTTGAAAAAAGTTGGAAAAATAAATTTAATATTCTTGCATATTTCTGTATGGTTCAATCATACTTGTTAGCGATCTCGTGGATTTGGTCTGACATACATTTTATATTAATAAATATTAACTTCAGATACCAGTAAGCAATCGGAAGCGGTTTTGGTCAAATAAAAACATTTTCTGTTAATATAAAAAAAACTTGAAAAAAGTTGGAAAAATAAATTTAATAGTGTTACATATATCTATACAGTTCCATCATATCTGTTTGCGATCTCGTGGATTTGGCGTCAGATACATTTTATATTAATAAATATTAACTTCTGATGCCAGTCAGCATTCGCAAGCAGTTTGTGTCAAATAAAAACATTTTCTGTTCATATAAAACAGCTTGAAAATAGTGTCAGGGCTTTGGTGTCAAATAAATACATTTCATATTTTTGTTCGTTTAGATCATACTTGTTAGCGATCTCGTGAATTTGGTCTGACATATATTTTATATTAATAAATATTAACTTCAGATCCCAGTCAGCAATAGGAAGCAGATTTGGTCAAATAAAAACATTTTCTGTTAATATAAAAAAAACTTGAAAAAAGTTGGAAAAATAAATGTAATATTGTTGCATATTTCTGTAGGGTTAAATCATACTTGTTAGCGATCTCGTGGATTTGGTCTGACATACATTTTATATTAATAAATATTAACTTCAGATGCCAGTCAGCAATCGCAAGCAGTTTTTGTCAAATAAAAACATTTTCTATTCATATAAAACAGCTTGAAAATAGTGTCAGGACTTTGGTGTCAAATAAATACATTGCATATTTTTGTTCGTTTAGATCATACTTGTTTGCGATCTTGTAGATTTGGCCTGACATACATTTTATATTAAAAAATATTAACTTCAGATACCAGTCAGCATTCGGAAGCAGTTTTGGTCTAATAAAAACATTTTTTGTTAATATAAAAAAAAAAACTTGAAAAAAGTTGGAAAAATAAATTTAATAGTGTTGCATATTTCTGTAGGGTTCAATCATACTTGTTAGCGATCTCGTGGATTTGGCGTCAGATACATTTTATATTAATAAATATTAACTTCTGATGCCAGTCAGCATTCGGAAACAGTTTTGGTCAAATAGAAACATTTTCTGTTAATGTAAAAAAAACTTGAAAAAGTTGGAAAAATAAATTTAATTTTGTTGCATATTTCTGTAGGGTTCAATCATACTTGTTTGCGATCTCGTGGATTTGGCGTCAGATACATTTTATATTAATAAATATTAAATTCAGATGCCAGTCAGCATTCGGAAGCAGTTATGGTCAAATAAAAACATTTTCTGTTAATATAAAAAAAACTTGGAAAAATAAATTTAATATTGTTGCATATTTCTATACAGTTCCATCATATCTGTTTGCGATCTCGTGGATTTGGCGTCAGATACATTTTATATTAATAAATATTAACTTCAGATGCCAATCAGCAATCGCAAGCAGTTTGTGTCAAATAAAAACATTTTCTGTTAATATAAAAAAAAACTTGAAAAAAGTTGGAAAAATAAATGTAATATTGTTGCATATTTCTGTAGGGTTCAATCATACTTGTTAGCGATCTCGTGGATTTGGTCTGACATATATTTTATATTAATAAATATTAACTTCAGATGCCAGTCAGCATTCGGAAGCAGTTTTGGTCAAATAAAAACATTTTCTGTTAATATAAAAAAAACTTGGAAAAATAAATTTAATATTGTTGCATATTTCTATACAGTTCCATCATATCTGTTTGCGATCTCGTGGATTTGGCGTCAGATACATTTTATGTTAATAAATATTAACTTCAGATGCCAGTAAGCAATCGGAAGCAGTTTTGGTCAAATAAAAACATTTTCTGTTCATATAAAATAGCTTGAAAATAGTGTCAGGGCTTTAGTGTCAAATAAATACATTTCAGATTTTTGTTCGTTTAGATCATACTTGTTTGCGATCTCGTGGATTTGGCGTCAGATACATTTTATATTAATAAATATTAACTTCAGATGCCAGTAAGCAATCGGAAGCAGTTTTGGTCAAATAAAAACATTTTCTGTTAATATAAAAAAAACTTGGAAAAATAAATTTAATATTGTTGCATATTTCTGTAGGGTTCAATCATACTTGTTAGCGATCTCGTGGATTTGGTCTGACATATATTTTATATTAATAAATATTAACTTCAGATGCCAGTCAGCATTCGGAAGCAGTTTTGGTCAAATAAAAACTTTTTCTGTTAATATAAAAAAATCTTGAAAAAAGTTGGAAAAATAAATTTAATAGTGTTGCATATTTCTATACAGTTCCATCATATCTGTTTGCGATCTCGTGGATTTGGCGTCAGATACATTTTATGTTAATAAATATTAACTTCAGATGCCAGTAAGCAATCGGAAGCAGTTTTGGTCAAATAAAAACATTTTCTGTTGATATAAAAAAAACTTGGAAAAATAAATTTAATATTGTTGCATATTTCTGTAGGGTTCAATCATACTTGTTAGCGATCTCGTGGATTTGGAGTCAGATACATTTTATATTAATAAATATTAACTTCAGATGCCAGTAAGCAATCGGAAGCAGTTTTGGTCAAATAAAAACATT
The DNA here is from genome assembly GCA_012976165.1 of Labeo catla. Lineage (NCBI taxonomy): Eukaryota > Metazoa > Chordata > Actinopteri > Cypriniformes > Cyprinidae > Labeo > Labeo catla. The sequence goes on along the minus strand of VONZ01003977.1, from coordinate 6,335 downwards.
TTCTGTTAATATAAAAAAAATTGGAAAAATAAATTTAATATTGTTGCATATTTCTGTAGGGTTCAATCATACTTGTTAGCGATCTCGTGGATTTGGTCTGACATACATTTTATGTTAATCAATCTTAACTTCAGATACCAGTCAGCAATCGGAAGCAGTTTTGGTCAAATAAAAACATTTTCTGTTAATATAAAAAAAAATTGCCAAAAGTTGGAAAAATAATTTTAATAGTGTTGCATATTTCTATACAGTTCCATCATATCTGTTTGCGATCTCGTGGATTTGGCGTCAGATACATTTTATATTAATAAATATTAACTTCAGATGCCAGTCAGCATTCGCAAGCAGTTTGTGTCAAATAAAAACATTTTCTGTTCATATAAAACAGCTTGAAAATAGTGTCAGGGCTTTGGTGTCAAATAAATACATTTCATATTTTTGTTGGTTTAGATCATACTTGTTTGCGATCTCGTGGATTTGGCGTCAGATACATTTTATATTAATAAATATTAACTTCAGATGCCAGTCAGCAATCGGAAGCAGTTTTGGTCAAATAAAAACATTTTCTGGTAATGTAAAAAAAACTTGAAAAAAGTTGGAAAAATAAATTTAATATTGTTGCATATTTCTGTAGGGTTCAATCATACTTGTTAGCGATCTCGTGGATTTGGTCTGACATATATTTTATATTAATAAATATTAACTTCAGATGCCAGTCAGCATTCGGAAGTAGTTTTGGTCAAATAAAAACATTTTCTGTTAATAAAAAAAAACTTGGAAAAATAAATTTAATATTGTTGCATATTTCTATACAGTTCCATCATATCTGTTTGCGATCTCGTGGATTTGGCGTCAGATACATTTTATATTAATAAATATTAACTTAAGATGCAAGTAAGCAATCGGAAGCAGTTTTGGTCAAATAAAAACATTTTCTGTTAATATAAAAAAAACTTGGAAAAAAGTTGGAAAAATAAATGTAATATTGTTGCATATTATTGTAGGGTTCAATCATACTTCTTAGCCATCTCGTGGATTTGGTGTCAGTTACATTTTATATTAATAAATATTAACTTCAGATGCCAGTAAGCAATCGGAAGCAGTTTTGGTAAAATAAAAACATTTTCTGTTAATATAAAAAAAATTGGAAAAATAAATTTAATATTGTTGCATATTTCTGTAGGGTTCAATCATACTTGTTAGCGATCTCGTGGATTTGGTCTGACATATATTTTATATTAATAAATATTAACTTCAGATGCCAGTCAGCATTCGGAAGCAGTTTTGGTCAAATAAAAACATTTTCTGTTAATATAAAAAAAACTTGGAAAAATAAATTTAATATTGTTGCATATTTCTATACAGTTCCATCATATCTGTTTGCGATCTCGTGGATTTGGCGTCAGATACATTTTATGTTAATAAATATTAACTTCAGATGCCAGTAAGCAATCGGAAGCAGTTTTGGTCAAATAAAAACATTTTCTGTTGATATAAAAAAAACTTGGAAAAATAAATTTAATATTGTTGCATATTTCTGTAGGGTTCAATCATACTTGTTAGCGATCTCGTGGATTTGGTCTGACATACATTTTATGTTAATAAATATTAACTTCAGATTCCAGTCAGCAATCGGAAGCAGTTTTGGTCAAATAAAAACATTTTCTGTTAATGTAAAAAAAAACTTGAAAAACGTTGGAAAAATAAATTTAATAGTGTTGCATATTTCTATACAGTTCCATCATATCTGTTTGCGATCTCGTGGATTTGGCGTCAGATACATTTTATATTAATAAATATTAACTTCAGATGCCAGTCAGCATTCGCAAGCAGTTTGTGTCAAATAAAAACATTTTCTGTTCATATAAAACAGCTTGAAAATAGTGTCAGGGCTTTGGTGTCAAATAAATACATTTCATATTTTTGTTCGTTTAGATCATATTGTTTGCGATCTCGTGGATTTGGCGTCAGATACATTTTATATTAATTAATATTAACTTCAGATGCCAGTCAGCAATCGGAAGCAGTTTTGGTCAAATAAAAACATTTTCTGTTAATATAAAAAAAACTTGGAAAAAAGTTGGAAAAATAAATTTAATATTGTGGCATATTTCTGTAGGGTTCAATCATGCACTTTTTAAGCGATCTAAATTAGTTTGTGGTCGAGCATATATTTTATATTAATAAATGTGCTTCAGATCCCAGTCAGCAATCAGAAGCAGATTTGGTCAGAAAAATAAAACATTTTCTGTTAATATAAAAACTTGGAAAAATAAATTTATATTGTTGCATATTTCTATACAGTTCCATCATATCTGTTTGCGATCTCGTGGATTTGGCGTCAAGATACATTTTATGTTAATAAATATTAACTTCAGATGCCAGTAAGCAATCGGAAGCAGTTTTTGGTCAAATAAAACATTTTCTGTTAATATAAAAAACTTGGAAAATAAATTTAATATTGTTGCATATTTCTGGGGTTCAATCTGTACTTGTTAGCGATCTAAGTGGTTGGCGTCAGATACGACTTATATTAATAAATAGTAACTTCAGATGCCAGTAAAGCAATCGGAAGCAGTTTTGGTCAAATAAAAACATTTTCTGTTAATATAAAAAAACTTGGAAAAATAAATTTAATATTGTTGCATATTTCCTATACAGTTCCATCATATCTGTTTGCGATCTCGTGGATTTAGTCAATTTCATTTTATATTAATGAATATTAACTTCAGATGCCATTAAGCAATCGGAAGCAGTTTTGGCCAAATAAAAACATTTTCTGTTAATATAAAAAAAAATTGGAAAAATAAATTTAATATTGTTGCATATTTCTGTGGGGTTCAATCATACTTGTTAGCGATCTCGTGGATTTGGTCTGACATACATTTTATATTAATAAATATTAACTTCAGATACCAGTCAGCAATCGGAAGCAGTTTTGGTCAAATAAAAACATTTTCTGTTAATATAAAAAAAACTTGAAAAAAGTTGGAAAAATAAATTTAATAGTGTTACATATATCTATACAGTTCCATCATATCTGTTTGCGATCTCGTGGATTTGGCGTCAGATACATTTTATATTAATAAATATTAACTTCAGATGCCAGTCAGCATTCGCAAGCAGTTTGTGTCAAATAAAAACATTTTCTGTTCATATAAAACAGCTTGAAAATAGTGTCAGGGCTTTGGTGTCAAATAAATACATTTCATATTTTTGTTCGTTTAGATCATACTTGTTAGCGATCTCGTGAATTTGGTCTGACATATATTTTATATTAATAAATATTAACTTCAGATCCCAGTCAGCAATAGGAAGCAGATTTGGTCAAATAAAAACATTTTCTGTTAATATAAAAAAAACTTGAAAAAAGTTGGAAAAATAAATGTAATATTGTTGCATATTTCTGTAGGGTTCAATCATACTTGTTAGCGATCTCGTGGATTTGGTCTGACATACATTTTATATTAATAAATATTAACTTCAGATGCCAGTCAGCAATCGCAAGCAGTTTGTGTCAAATAAAAACATTTTCTATTCATATAAAACAGCTTGAAAATAGTGTCAGGACTTTGGTGTCAAATAAATACATTGCATATTTTTGTTCGTTTAGATCATACTTGTTTGCGATCTTGTAGATTTGGCCTGACATACATTTTATATTAAAAAATATTAACTTCAGATACCAGTCAGCATTCGGAAGCAGTTTTGGTCTAATAAAAACATTTTCTGTTAATATAAAAAAAACTTGAAAAAAGTTGGAAAAATAAATTTAATAGTGTTGCATATTTCTATACAGTTCCATCATATCTGTTTGCGATCTCGTGGATTTGGCGTCAGATACATTTTATATTAATAAATATTAACTTCTGATGCCAGTCAGCATTCGGAAACAGTTTTGGTCAAATAGAAACATTTTCTGTTAATGTAAAAAAAACTTGAAAAAAGTTGGAAAAATAAATTTAATTTTGTTGCATATTTCTGTAGGGTTCAATCATACTTGTTAGCGATCTCGTGGATTTGGCGTCAGATACATTTTATATTAATAAATATTAACTTCTGATGCCAGTCAGCATTCGGAAGCAGTTATGGTCAAATAAAAACATTTTCTGTTAATATAAAAAAAACTTGGAAAAAAGTTGGAAAAATAAATTTAATATTGTGGCATATTTCTGTAGGGTTCAATCATACTTGTTAGTGATCTCATGGATTTGGCGTCAGATACATTTTATATTAATAAATATTAACTTTTGATGCCAGTCAGCAGTCGGAAGCAGTTTTGGTCAAATAAAAACATTTTCTGTTAATATAAAAAAAACTTGAAAAAAGTTGGAAAAATAAATTTAATATTGTTGCATATTTCTGTAGGGTTCAATCATACTTGTTAGCGATCTCGTGGATTTGGTCTGACATATATTTTATATTAATAAATATTAACTTCAGATGCCAGTAAGCATTCGGAAGCAGTTTTGGTCAAATAAAAACATTTTCTGTTAATATAAAAAAAACTTGGAAAAATAAATTTAATATTGTTGCATATTTCTATACAGTTCCATCATATCTGTTTGCGATCTCGTGGATTTGGCGTCAGATACATTTTATATTAATAAATATTAACTTCAGATGCCAGTAAGCAATCGGAAGCAGTTTTTGTCAAATAAAAACATTTTCTGTTAATATAAAAAAAAATTGGAAAAATAAATTTAATATTGTTGCATATTTCTGTAGGGTTCAATTATACTTGTTAGCGATCTCGTGGATTTGGCGTCAGATACATTTTATATTAATAAATATTAACTTCCAGATGCCAGTAAGCAATCGGAAACAGTTTAGTCAAATAAAACATTTTCTGTTAATATAAAAACTTGGAAAAATAAATTTAATATTGTTGCATATTTCTGTAGGTTCAATCCCATACTTGTTAGCGATCTACTGCATTGATGATTTGGTCTGGCTTATATTTTATATTAGTAAATATTAACTTCAGATGCCAGTCAGCATTCCGGAAGCAGTTTTGGTCAAATAAAACATTTTCTGTTAATATAAAAAAGTTGGAAAAATCAATGTAGTATTGTTGCATATTTCTGTAGGGTTCAATCATACTTGTTAGCGATCTCGTGGATTTGGCCTCAGATACATTTTATATTAATAAATATTAACTTCAGATACCAGTCAGCATTCGGAAGCAGTTTTGGTCTAATAAAAACATTTTCTGTTAATATAAAAAAAACTTGAAAAAAGTTGGAAAAATAAATTTAATAGTGTTGCATATTTCTATACAGTTCCATCATATCTGTTTGCGATCTCGTGGATTTGGCGTCAGATACATTTTATGTTAATAAATATTAACTTCAGATGCCAGTAAGCAATCGGAAGCAGTTTTGGTCAAATAAAAACATTTTCTGTTAATATAAAAAAAATTGGAAAAATAAATTTAATATTGTTGAATATTTCTGTAGGGTTCAATCATACTTGTTAGCGATCTCGTGGATTTGGTCTGACATACATTTTATGTTAATAAATATTAACTTCAGATACCAGTCAGCAATCGGAAGCAGTTTTGGTCAAATAAAAACATTTTCTGTTAATATAAAAAAAACTTGAAAAAAGTTGGAAAAATAAATTTAATAGTGTTGCATATTTCTATACAGTTCCATCATATCTGTTTGCGATCTCGTGGATTTGGCGTCAGATACATTTTATATTAATAAATATTAACTTCAGATACCAGTCAGCAATCGGAAGCAGTTTTGGTCAAATAAAAGCATTTTCTGTTCATAAAAACAGCTTGAAAATAGTGTCAGGGCTTTGGTGTCAAATAAATACATTTCATATTTTTGTTCGTTTAGATCATACTTGTTTGCGATCTCGTGGATTTGGCGTCAGATACATTTTATATTAATTAATATTAGCTTCAGATGCCAGTCAGCAATCGGAAGCAGTTTTGGTCAAATAAAAACATTTTCTGTTAATATAAAAAAAACTTGGAAAAAACTTGGAAAAATAAATTTAATATTGTTGCATATTTCTGTAGGGTTCAATCATACTTTTTAGCGATCTCGTGGATTTGGTCTGACATATATTTTATATTAATAAATATTAACTTCAGATCCCAGTCAGCAATCGGAAGCAGATTTGGTCAAATAAAAACATTTTCTGTTAATATAAAAAAAACTTGGAAAAATAAATTTAATATTGTTGCATATTTCTATACAGTTCCATCATATATGTTTGCGATCTCGTGGATTTGGCGTCAGATACATTTTATATTAATAAATATTAACTTCAGATGCCAGTAAGCAATCGGAAGCAGTTTGATCCAAATAAAAACATTT
>VONZ01003976.1:0-14244 GCA_012976165.1 Labeo catla | reverse complement strand
GCGTCAAATACATTTTATATTAATAAACATTAACTTCAGATACCAGTCAGCAATCGCAGGCATTTTCTTTCAAATAGAAACATATTTGTTTATATAAAATAACTCGAAAAAAAGTGTTAGGGCTTTGGTGTAAAATTAATATTTTTCATATATTTGAAGGGTTGCCTCAGATTTGCCAGCGATCTCCTGTAATTGGTGTCAGATACATTTTATATTAATAAACATTAACTTCAGATACCAGTCAGCAATCGCAGGCAGTTTCTTTCAAATAGAAACATATTTGTTTACATAAAATAACTTGACAAAAAGAGTTAGGGCTTTGGTGTAAAATTAATATTTTTCATATTTTTGAACGGTTGCCTCAGATTTGCCAGCGATCTCCTGTAATTGGCGTCAGAAACATTTTATATTAATAAACATTAACTTCAGATACCAGTCAGCAATCGCAGGCAGTTTCTTTCAAATAGAAACATTTTTTTGTTCATATAAAATAACTTGAAAAAAGTGTCAGGTCTTTGGTGTATAATTAATATTTTTCATATTTTTGAACGGTTGCCTCAGATTTGCCAGCGATCTCCTGTAATTGACGTCAGATACATTTTATATTAATAAACATAAACTTCAGATACCAGTCAGCAATCGGGTGAGTAAGTAAAGCCTTTCAACAGGAAACATTTTTGTTCATATAAAATAACTTTGAAAAAAAAAGCTCTGGTGGGCTTTGGTGTAAAATAAATATTTTTAACGGTTGCCTCAGATTTGCCAGCGATCTCCTGTAATTGACGTCAGATACATTTTATATTAATAAACATTAACTTCAGATAACAGTCAGCAATCTCAGGCAGTTTCTTTCAAATAGAAACATTTTTTGTTCATATAAAATAACTTGAAAAAAGTGTCAGGTCTCTTGTGTAAAATTAATATTTTTCATATTTTTGAACGGTTGCCTCAGATTTGCCAGCGATCTCCTGTAATTGACGTCAGATACATTTTATATTAATAAACATTAACTTCAGATAACAGTCAGCAATCGCAGGCAGTTTCTTTCAAATCGAAACATTTTTTGTTCATATAAAATAACTTGAAAAAAGTGTCAGGTCTCTGGTGTAAAATTAATATTTTTCATATTTTTGAACGGTTGCCTCAGATTTGCCAGCCATCTCCTGTAATTAACGTCAGATACATTTTATATTAATAAACATTAACTTCAGATACCAGTCAGCAATCGCAGGCAGTTTCTTTCAAATAGAAACATATTTGTTTAAATAAAATAACTTGGAAAAAAGTTTCTGGCTTTGTAAAATAAATATTTTTAAACGGTTGCCCTCAGACTTGCCAGCTTAACTTGTAATTGACGCCAGATACATTTTATATTAATAAACATTAACTTTAGATACCAGTCAGCAACGTAGGCAGTTTTCAAAATAAACATTTTGTTCATATAAAATAACTTGAAAAATGTCAGGTCTTTGGTGTAAAATTAATATTTTTCATATTTTTGAACGGTTGCCTCAGATTTGCCAGCGATCTCCTGTAATTGGCGCCAGATACATTTTATATTAATAAACATTAACTTCAGATACCAGTCAGCAATCGCAGGCAGTTTCTTTCAAATAGAAATATATTTGTTTATATAAAATAACTTGAAAAAGTGTCAGGTCTCTGGTGTAAAATTAATATTTTTCATATTTTTGAACGGTTGCCTCAGATTTGCCAGCGATCTCCTGTAATTGACGTCAGATACACTTTATATTAATAAGCAATAAGTTCAGATACCAGTCAGCAATCGCAGGCAGTTTCTTTCAAATAGAAACATATTTGTTTATATACAATTACTTGAAAAAAAGTGCCAGGGCTTTGCTGTAAAGTAAATATTTTAAATATTTTTGAACGGTTGCCTCAGAGTTGCCAGCGATCTCCTGTAATTGGCGTCAGATACATTTTATATTAACAAACATTAACTTCAGATACCAGTCAGCAATCGCAGGGCAAGGCTCTTCAAATAGAAACATATTTGTTCATATGAAATAACTTGAAAAAAAGTGTCAGGTCGTGGGTGTAAAATTAATATTTTAAATATTTTGAAAGGTTGCCTCAGATTTGCCAGCGATCTCCTGTAATTGGCGTCAGATACATTTTATAGTAATAAACATTAACTTCAGATACCAGTCAGCAATCGCAGGCAGTTTCTTTCAAATAGAAACATTTTTTGTTCATATAAAATAACTTTAAAAAAGTGTCAGGTCTGTGGTGTAAAATTAATATTTTTCATATTTTTGAACGGTTGCCTCAGATTTGCCAGCGATCTCCCTGTAATTACAGCTAGATACATTTTATATTAATAAACATTTCAACTTCAGATACCAGTCAGCAATCGCGAGGCAGCCCTCTCTAAATAGAAACATATTTGTTTATATAAAATAACCTCAAAAAGTGTTAGGGTTTCTTTGGTGTAAAATTAATATTTTTCATATATTTAGTTGGTTGCCCCCTAGATTTGCTGTAGCTTATCTCCTGTAATTGGCGTCAGATTCATTTTATATTAATAAACATTAACTTCAGATACCAGTCAGCAATCGCAGGTAGTTTCTTTCAAATAGAAACATTTTTTGTTCATATAAAATAACTTGAAAAAAGTGTCAGGTCTTTGGTGTAAAATTAATATTTTTCATATTTTTGAACGGTTGCCTCAGATTTGCCAGCCATCTCCTGTAATTGACGTCAGATACATTTTATATTAATAAACATTAACTTCAGATACCAGTCAGCAATCGCAGGCAGTTTCTTTCAAATAGAAACATTTTTTGTTCATATAAAATAACTTGAAAAAGTGTCATGTCTTTGGTGTAAAATTAATATTTCGAAATATTTTGAACGGTTGCCCTAGATTTGCTGTAGCGATCTCCTGTAATTGGCCAGATACATTTTATATTAATAAACATTAACTTCAGATACCAGCTTCAGCAATCGCAGGGTGTTTTCAATAGAAACATTTTTGTTCATATAAAAATAACTTGAAAAAAAAGTTTCAGGGCTTTGGTGTAAATAAATATTTTGAACGGGTTGCCTCAGACTTCAAGTTGAAGCATCTCCTGTAATTGGCGTCAGTTACATTTTATATTAATAAACATTAACTTCAGATACCAGTCAGCAATCGCAGGCAGTTTCTTTCAAATAGAAACATTTTTTGTTCATATAAAATAACTTGAAAAAAAGTTTCAGGGCTTTGGTGTAAAATTAATATTTTAAATATTTTTGAACGGTTGCCTCAGAATTGCCAGCGATCTCCTGTAATTGGCGTCAGATACATTTTATATTAATAAACATTAACTTCAGATACCAGTGAGAAATCGCAGGCAGTTTCTTTCAAATAGAAACATTTTTTGTTCATATAAAATAACTTGAAAAAAGTGTCAGGTCTCTGGTGTAAAATTAATATTTTTCATATTTTTGAACGGTTGCCTCAGATTTGCCAGCGATCTCCTGTAATTGACGCCAGATACATTTTATATTAATAAACATTAACTTCAGATACCAGTCAGCAATCGCAGGCAGTTTCTTTCAAATAGAAACATTTTTTGTTCATATAAAATAACTTAAAGAAAAAAAAGTGTCAGGTCTTTGGTGTAAAATTAATATTTTTGAACGGTTGCCTCAGACTTGCCAGCGATCTCCTGTAATTGTCGTCAGATACATTTTACATTAATAAACATTAACTTCAGATACCAGTCAGTAATCGTGAGGTAAAGTTTCTTCAAAATAAACATTTTTGCTCATATAAAATAACTTGAAAAAACTGTCAGGTCTTTGGTGTATAATTAATATTTTTCATATTTTTGAACGGTTGACTCAGATTTGCCAGCGATCTCCTGTAACTGGCGTCAGATACATTTTATATTAATAAACATTAACTTCAGATACCAGTCAGCAATCGCAGGTAGTTTCTTTCAAATAGAAACATTTTTTGTTCATATAAAATAACTTGAAAAAAGTGTCAGGTCTCTGGTGTAAAATTAATATTTTTCATATTTTTGAACGGTTGCCTCAGATTTGCCAGCGATCTCCTGTAATTGACGTCAGATACAATTTATATTAATAAACAATAAGTTCAGATACCAGTCAGCAATCGCAGGCAGTTTCTTTCAAATAGAAACATTTTTTGTTCATATAAAATAACTTGAAAAAAAGTGTCAGGGCTTTGGTGTAAAATTAATATTTTCGAACGGTTGCCTCAGATTTGCGAGCGATCTCCTGTAATTGGCGCCAGATACATTTTATATTAACAAACATTAACTTCAGATACCAGTCAGCAATCGCAGGCAGTTTCTTCAAATAGAAACATATTTGTTCATATAAAATAAACTGAAAAATGTCAGGGTCTTTGTGTAAAAATAAGATTTTTAAATATTTTGAACGGTTATTCTAGATTTACAGCTGATCTCCTGTAATTAAGGCCAGATACATTTTATATTAATAAACATTAACTTCAGATACCAGTCAGCAATCGTGAGGCAGTTTTTTTTCAAATAGAAACATTTTTTGTTCATATAAAATAACTTGAAAAAAGTGTCAGGTCTTTGGTGTATAATTAATATTTTTCATATTTTTGAAGGGTTGCCTCAGATTTGCTAGCGATCTCCTGTAATTGACGTCAGATACATTTTATATTAATAAACATTAACTTCAGATAACAGTCAGCAATCGCAGGCAGTTTCTTTCAAATAGAAACATTTTTTGTTGATATAAAATAACTTGGAAAAAGTGTCAGGTCTCTGGTGTAAAATTAATATTTTTCATATTTTTGAAGGGTTGCCTCAGATTTGCCAGCGATCTCCTGTAATTGACGTCAGATACATTTTATATTAATAAACATTAACTTCAGATACCAGTCAGCAATCGCAGGCAGTTTCTCTCAAATAGAAACATTTTTTGTTCATATAAAATAACTTGAAAAAAGTGTCAGGTCTTTGGTGTAAAATTAACGTTTTTCATATTTTTGAAGGGTTGCTCAGATTTGCCAGCGATCTCCTGTAATTGGCGTCAGATACATTTTATATTAATAAACATTAACTTCAGATACCAGTCAGCAATCGCAGGCAGTTTCTTTCAAAATAAACATTTTTTGTTCATATAAAATAACTTGAAAAAATCTCTTTGTCTTTGTAAAAATAATATTTTTGAACGGTTGCCTCAGATTTGTTAGCGATCTCCTGTAATTGGCTTCAGATACATTTTATATTAATAAACATTAACTTCAGATACCAGTCAGCAATCGCAGGCAGTTTCTTTCAAAATAAACATTTTTTGTTCATATAAAATAACTTGAAAAGAGTGTCAGGTCTTTGGTGTAAAATTTATATTTTTCATATTTTTGAACGGTTGCCTCAGATTTGCCAGCGATCTCCTGTAACTGGCGCCAGATACATTTTATATTAATAAACATTAACTTCAGATACCAGTCAGCAATCGCAGGCAGTTTCTTTCAAATAGAAACATTTTGTGTTCATATAAAATAACTTGAAAAAAGTGTCAGGTCTTTGGTGTATAATTAATATTTTTCATATTTTTGAAGGGTTGCCTCAGATTTGCCAGCGACCTGTAATTGACGCCAGATGTTAACTCTTATATTAATACAATAAGTTCAGATGTACCAGTCAGCAATCAAGTAGGCAGTTTCTTTCAAATAGAAACATTTTTGTTCATATAAAATAACTTGAAAAGTGTCAGGGCTTTGGTGTAAAATTAATATTTTGAACGGTTGTCTCAGGATTTTATGAAATGATCTCCTGTAATTGCCACCAGATACATTTTATATTAACAAACATTAACCTAGATACCAGTCAGCAATCAAGAGGCAGTTTCTTTCAAATAGAAACATATTTGTTCATATAAAATAACTTGAAAATGTCAGGTCTTTGTGTAAAAAATAATATTTTAAATATTTTGAACGGTTGTTTCAGATTTGCCAGCGATCTCCTGTAATTGGCGTCAGATACATTTTATATTAATAAACATTAACTTCAGATACCAGTCAGCAATCGCAGGCAGTTTCTTTCAAATAGAAACATTTTTTGTTCATATAAAATAACTTGAAAAAAGTGTCGGGTCTTTGGGGTAAAATTAATATTTTTCATATTTTATAACGGTTGCCTCAGATTTGCCAGCGATCTCCTGTAATTGGAGTCAGATACATTTTATATTAATAAACATTAACTTCAGATACCAGTCAGCAATCGCAGGCAGTCTCTTTCAAATAGAAACATATTTGTTTATATAAAATAACTCGAAAAAAAGTGTTAGGGCTTTGGTATAAAATTAATATTTTTCATATATTTGAAGGGTTGCCTCAGATTTGCCAGCGATCTCCTGTAATTGGTGTCAGATACATTTTATATTAATAAACATTAACTTCAGATACCAGTCAGCAATCGCAGGCAGTTTCTTTCAAATACAAATATATTTGTTCATATAAAATAACTTGAAAAAAGTGTCAGGTCGTTGGTGTATAATTAATATTTTTCATACTTTTGAAGGGTTGCCTCAGATTTGCCAGCGATCTCCTGTAATTGACGTCAGATACATTTTATATTAATAAACATTAACTTCAGATACCAGTCAACAATCGCATGCAGTTTCTTTCAAATAGAAACATTTTTTGTTCATATAAAATAACTTGAAAAAAGTGTCAGGTCTTTGGTGTAAAATTAATATTTTAAATATTTTTGAACGGTTGCCTCAGACTTGCCAGCGATCTCCTGTAATTGGCGTCAGATACATTTTATATTAATGTACATTAACTTCAGATACCAGTCAGCAATCGCAGGCAGTTTCTTTCAAATAGAAACATTTTTTGTTCATATAAAATAACTTGAAAAAAAGTCTCAGGGCTTTGGTGTAAAATAAATATTTTTGAACGGTTGCCTCAGACTTGCCAGCCATCTCCTGTAATTGACGTCAGATACATTTTATATTAATAAACATTAACTTCAGATACCAGTCAGCAATCGCAGGCAGTTTCTTTCAAATAGAAATATATTTGTTTATATAAAATAACTTGAAACAGTGTCAGGTCTCTGGTGTAAAATTAATATTTTTCATATTTTTGAACGGTTGCCTCAGATTTGCCAGCGATCTCCTGTAATTGATGTCAGATACATTTTATATTAATAAACATTAACTTCAGATAACAGTCAGCAATCGCAGGCAGTTTCTTTCAAATAGAAACATTTTTTGTTCATATAAAATAACTTGAAAAAATGTCAGGTCTTTGTTGTAAAATTAATATTTTTCATATTTTTGAACGGTTGCCTCAGATTTGCCACATCTCTGTAATTGGCGCCTGATACATTTTATTTTAATAAACATTAACTTCAGATACCAGCCGCACCGTAGGTAGTTTCTTCTAGGAAACATTTTTGTTCATATAAAATAACTTGAAAAGTTTCAGCTTTGGTGTAAAATAAATATTTTAAACGGTTGCCCCAGACTTCAGCTAACTTCTTGTAATTGACGTCAGATACATTTTATATTAATAAACATTAACTTTAGATACCAGTCAGCAATCGCAGGCAGTTTTTCAAAAATAAACATTTTTTGTTCATATAAAATAACTTGAAAAAAGTGTCAGGTCTCTGGTGTAAAATTAATATTTTTCATATTTTTGAACGGTTGCCTCAGATTTGCCAGCGATCTCCTGTAATTGACGTCAGATACATTTTATATTAATAAACATTAACTTCAGATACCAGTCAGCAATCGCAGGCAGTTTCTTTCAAATAGAAACATTTTTGTTCATATAAAATAACTTAAAAAAGTGTCAGGTCTCTGGTGTAAAATTAATATTTTTCATATTTTTGAACGGTTGCCTCAGATTTGCCAGCGATCTCCTGTAATTGACGTCAGATACACTTTATATTAATAAACAATAAGTTCAGATACCAGTCAGCAATCGCAGGCAGTTTCTTTCAAATAGAAACATTTTTTGTTCATATAAAATAACTTGAAAAAAAGTGTCAGGGCTTTGGTGTAAAATTAATATTTTTGAACGGTTGCCTCAGATTTGCGAGCGATCTCCTGTAATTCGCGCCAGATACATTTTATATTAACAAACATTAACTTCAGATACCAGTCAGCAATCGCAGGCAGTTTCTTTCAAATAGAAACATTTTTTGTTCATATAAAAGAACTTGAAAAAAGTGTCTGGTCTTTGGTGTAAAATTAATATTTTTCATATTTTTGAACGGTTGCCTCAGATTTGCTAGCGATCTCCTGTAATTGGCGTCAGATACATTTTATATTAATAAACATTAACTTCAGATACCAGTCAGCAATCGCAGGCAGTTTCTTTCAAATAGAAACATTTTTTGTTCATATAAAATAACTTGAAAAAAGTGTCGGGTCTTTGGTGTAAAATTAATATTTTTCATATTTTTGAACGGTGGCCTCAGATTTGCCAGCGATCTCCTCTAATTGGCGTCAGATACATTTTATATTAATAACCATTAACTTCAGATACCAGTCAGCAATCGCAGGCAGTTTCTTTCAAATAGAAACATTTTTTGTTTATATAAAATAACTTGAAAAAAAAGTGTCGGGTCTTTGGTGTAAAATTAATATTTTTCATATTTTTGAACGGTTGCCTCAGATTTGCCAGCGATGTCCTGTAATTGGCGTCAGATACATTTTATATTAATAAACATTAACTTCAGATACCAGTCAGCAATAGCAGGCAGTTTCTTTCAAATAGAAACATATTTGTTTATATAAAATAACTCGAAAAAAAGTGTTAGGGCTTTGGTGTAAAATTAATATTTTTCATATTTTTTTAACGGTTGACTCAGATTTGCCAGCGATCTCCTGTAATTGGCGACAGATATAATATATATTAATAAACATTAACTTCAGATACCAGTCAGCAATCGCAGGCAGTTTCTTTCAAATAGAAACATTTTTTTGTTCATATAAAATAACTTGAAAAAAAGTGTTAGGGCTTTGGTGTAAAATTAATATTTTAAATATTTTTGAACGGTTGCATCAGATTTGCCAGCGATCTCCTGTAATTGGCGTCAGATACATTTTATATTAATAAACATTAACTTCAGATACCAGTCAGCAATCGCAGGCAGTTTCTTTCAAATAGAAACATTGTTTGTTCATATAAAATAACTTGAAAAAAAAGTTTCAGGGCTTTGGTGTAAAATAAATATTTTTGAACGGTTGCCTCAGACTTGCCAGCGATCTCCTGTAATTGACGTCAGATACATTTTATATTAATAAACATTAACTTCAGATACCAGTCAGCAATCGCAGGCAGTTTCTTTCAAATAGAAACATTTTTGTTCATATAAAATAACTTGAAAAAAGTGTCAGGTCTTTGGTGTAAAATTAATATTTTTGAACGGTTGCCTCAGACTTGCCAGCGATCTCCTGTAATTGACGTCAGATACATTTTATATTAATAAACATTAACTTCAGATACCAGTCAGCAATCGCAGGCAGTTTCTTTCAAATAGAAACATTTGTTGTTCATATAAAATAACTTGGAAAAAAAGTGTCAGGGCTTTGGTGTAAAATTAATATTTTTAATATTTTTGAAGGGTTGCCTCAGATTTGCCAGCGATCTCCTGTAATTGGCGTCAGATACATTTTATATTTGTGGCCTGTGGGTTGCAAGGAAGCAGCACAGGATACAAAAAAAATCACTTTCAGAGGGCTTTATTCTGACAGCTGTCTCTGGGAAGGACAGCGATCGATGGGAGAATTAGATAATGTAAATTTTTAATAAAAAGATTAAATGACTTATGTCTCTGTTGTGGTTGTTTGACAAAAACCAAGAGATCAAACATTGAATTCGAAAATCCCAGAAACGGTCCAGGAATATTCACCACCATCAAAAATTTCAAGGTTCAATTACAGGAAAACTCAGCCTTTCTGAGTTGAATTACAGTGAAATGAAATGTAGTAAAATAAAATAAAAGTGAAATACGGTAGAGGCTAATATTTGAATAAAATGACAACAATAAATTAGCCTACCATTAGACAGTTTTCATGAAATTACATGTTAAGTGTAAAGAAACAATTTTTTAGTACATTCTAACAACTTTATAAGGGTATTAAATGTTTTAGGAACACTCATAACGGTTTTTAACATGCATATTTCAATCACGTTAAACTGGAAAATACACTGGGCTTTAAATCGACTAAATGAAATTGCATTAACATTATTTGTACATACCCAGTCCTTGCACGTGTTCAAAACGTGGTCAAGCCTGATCCACCTCCCACATGCAATCAATAAACGTCCGTAAAGACAATCTACAAAACATTTATTATTAGCATACTATGCTCACGTACATATTTAATGAGATTCGTTCACAACTACTATAAAAAGATGTACATTTACCTTGCCCAATTCAGAATAGTGGTGCAAAACCCGGAGCATTAGTTGCGTTCACTGCTCCCAACATACTGAGATTGGTACACAAGTGTTACATGCTGGAGCGCCGCAAACCAAGTGTGGCGACACCATTTCTTAAAGGAGCCACAACCCATTTATGCTTAACATTAACTTTTGTTAATTTTCTCCACTTGGCTACATTCTCCCCTGCTAAATGTCATTGCCCTCAATGACCTAATACATATTTTTCACTTCTTTAACGGCCTCCCTAAAGAACACACTTCCCAGGCTTGTCAACACTTGTGAAAAGACTTCAGGGCTGAGTGAGACTGCATTACATGTGGACCTCGGTTCATTAAAAGGGTTTGAGTGCACACCTGCATTGGCCCTTTTTGTTCTCCTAGGGGTTGGTACTGGCTTTTTCAGCATGGGTTCTTCCACTCTGAGGGCAGGACTGACGTCAGGCACAACTTGCTTGGGTTCAGAATCCTGCAGTTCAGTATCATCCAAAATCAATTCGGACTGATCTACAAGCCCGTCACTATCCGCTGAAGGGATTCCAATCTGGTTCGTCTCTTGCAGACTAGGGTAAGTGACTTCTTCTAGCACCACAAAATCAGGATCAGACTGCACTTCAACTAGCTCAGACGTATCTTTTCTTTCTTCTTGTATTTTAGGAGGATGGTCTTCAGTGGATTCTGGCTCAGGAAGAGAAGTGACACAGGGTCGCAAGTCAGCTCGATGAAGTCTCTTGATAGGACCACCCTCAAGGGGCTCAACGGTATACGTAGTACCTTGCACATCTATGGCCTTGTATACAGTTGGACCCCATGAATCCTGTATCTTGTTTCTACCCAAAGGTCGGTGACGTAAATAAACTTGTTGACCAACTGTGAGATTGTAATAATCCTGACCTCCTGTGCCCTTCTCATACTAACCTGAAAAGTAGACATGACATAAGTCTAGCCTAGAGAATCATAGGACATGATGTACTGTTGTTTCCTGAAGGGTGTGATGTTTGATTTCACTTCTTCATATTTACCATATAAATGTTGAAGTCTTCCTTAATAAAGTGCCTTTGAGTGAATTACACCTTTTCTGTGTGTGATCATTTCAATGGTCCAGGATCCTGACTCTGTGCTCCATCGCTCAACTAAAATCGAATCTCGGCAGTTAATCAAGTTAGATATTAAATTCTAACAATTGGGGGCTCGTCCGCGAAGGGGGGGAAAATTATTTCCCTAATCTCCCTACGAACCGGGAACACTGTCCCGAGATCGAGTGGGAAAGACGCGCCGGGGATCAGGAAGCCTACGATAAAGGGGGTAAGTGTTTTTGATATTTCTTAAAGGAAATACAGTGCTTGCCCCTGTAGGTTCCTAGTTTTGGGTAATCACTAGTCGTTAGTGGAACTTCGGTGCCATTGTTGTATCACTTCGGCTGGCAACAGTAATTTTAAGTTAATTATTAACGTGGTGAGTGATTAGGAAATCACTAGTCGCTAGTGGAATTCGGTTCCATTGTTGTATCACTTCGGCTGGCAACAGTAATTTTAAGTTAATTATTAACGTGGTGAGTGATTAGGAAATCACTAGTCGTTAGTGGAAATTCGGTTCCATTGTTGTAACACTTCGGCTGGCAACAGTAGTTACGTGGTAACTATTAGCGTGGTGAGTGATTTGGATATACGGTACTGATCACACCGTATTTTTGGATCACGGCTGCGTAAATTATTTCGCGGGAAGAACAAAATAAGGAAATTATTAATAATCACACATTTGTGAATTTTTTTTTCTTCCAATTGTTACTGCATGTTGATATATTGTGACAAAAAGAAGGTGCTTTAGGGGCGACCCGAATGCGGTTCGGCGGGAGCTGAACGGTTTGGTGAAAGCCCAAAAGAAATAGGGAAGCACCCAAACAAAAGAAGGTGATTTAGCGCCGATCAGGACGTAAAGTCTTGTGTGAGCCGAAATATAGGACCATCACCCAAAATCACAATACGATACATGTACTACAATTGAGGTTGAGCAATAAAGTGCAGAGAATTTGTGTTTACTAACCGCTAATACTAACTCCTAGAAGTGGAAGATGGGGGGTTCAGTATCGAGACCGCTACCGGGGGAAACGCCAGTTGATTTTATGTACAGAAATAATCAGGGAATTTATACAGGACCATATGTCAGTAATATGGCAGGATGGTCAGAAAAAACGAAACCGCAAATTGAAATACCGTATCCACGAGAGGGTTCGTTCACAGATGAAGGCATGCGGTTGGCTAAAAGTCTAGTCAAAGAGGGCTGGGGCGATCCTAATTGGGATTACAACTATATGAATAAGAGTTATGGTATATGGAAAGAGATGAAACAAGTTTGGGACCAGGGCCCAGAGAAAAAACGGATGGCTGCTTATGTGGCAAGACAAAACTGCCCCATAGGGGACAAACCCCCACCCTACTGCACGCCTAAAATTACAGCACCGTCTGCGCCTAAATTTAAAATGACAAAGATGAACACAGAAACTGCAAAATCTGCTAAAGTTAACAATGAAATGGAAGTGTTCAATGAGAGATCCAACGGTGCAATGGTATGGCTAAGAGCTGGTAACGCAATGACCGTTAAGCCTATAAAAATGGCAGATATGGAAGCAATATGCAAAAGTTTGCCTTCTCCTCAGAACCCCAGCAAATTTGTGACTATTCTGCAAACGCATACAAGGTATGCTCACTTTACTGGTGCAGATTATAGGGCGGTTCTGACGAGAACGCTAGAGGCAGATGTCACTGAATCAATGTTGATTACTGAATGTCCAACATTATGCTATGAGAATGATAAAATATCGGGCACAGCTACAGCTGCTAGCCCTTATGAGTTTTTTTGGGAGAAGTCTGAAAATCATGACACGTTCTTTAAAGAACTGAGAATTTTTCTAGATAAACGAATGGGGAACAGACAAGACCTATCATTTGCTGCAAATACAAAGCAGAAACCTAAAGAATCAGCTTCTGATTTCTACCTACGGTTTAAAAAGGCCTGGGTAGAGGAGTCTAAACTCCCACTGAATGCTGAAATGCGGGCTTTGTTTATTAATACATTCTTGAACAACATGAAATGCAAGCAAGCTCAACTAATCAGAATTACAACTACAAATCTGTTTGACATGGAGATAGATGCTTTAGGGAAGCGAGTTAGGGAACTAGATTCCTCTGGAGGGATTTGTAGCTAAAACTGAGGCTGCGATGTTTACAGGCCAGGAAGTGAAAGGGATGCAGTATGGCCAGGGAGTAGAAGTGAAACCACAATTGGTGCAACCAAAAAACACCAGAATAGTGTGCTATTTATGTGGCCGACCCGGGCACATACAGTGCTTCTGTCGGTCAGAAGGTCAAAGAGAAAGAGGTTGGATAAAGAGGAAGTTCCAAATGAGGCAGCCACAGCCACAGCCACAGCAGGGTAGAGACAGGCCACAGCAGAGAGGCTTAACATCAGCCCAGTACCCAACTACATGGGATAATAAACAACAATAGGGATGCCTACAGAGTGATGTCAGTTCCGATTTATCTATGATGACCCTTACATTTTCAAATCATGGTGAAGAATTACCATATTTTACAATAATGGTGCATGGTCAACCTCAAACTTTCCTTTTGGATACAGGGGCAGATGACCTCTGCACATTATGAGGGTCCCATTTCTAATCAAATAGTTAACTCTGTGGGAATTTCAGGAACTGACATTGCATGTCCTGTAACGCCCCCTTTGGAAGTAAGGGCTCCTGGATGCAAGCCATTTTTTCACAAATTCACAATCATACCAGGAGCTCCACTAAATTTACTGGGAAGAGATATA
>VONZ01003975.1:0-14270 GCA_012976165.1 Labeo catla | reverse complement strand
CATGAGCAGGCTTTGGCTTGGCAGGCATGACGTGAACACGCTTTGGCTTGGTGGACGTGACTTGAGCTGGCTTTGGCTTGGCAGGCATGGCGTGAGAGGGTTCTGGCGTGATACTAACTATTCCAGACATGACAGAAAAGTTGGGAGATACTGGGGGATAACAGGGTTCCTCATTAGCAATCCCCACAGTAAATGGTGAACCAGCCAACCGGAGTGCACAATCAATGTATTGTTGTAGTGTAGCCGAGCATTTATTGTCTGGCATCAGGTCATATAAACAGTCCTTAAGTCCGTTGCAAAAGATACCCTTAAGGGCAACATCATTAAAGTCCACTAAATAGCACAAATTACAAAAATCCTCCACATACTCCTCTATAGCCTGATTACCTTGACCCAGGCAGAGGAGGCGTGATGCTGGGTTCATGGTTGATCTGTGTCCAAAAGCTGCTGGATTTTTGGGACGGCGAAGTATTACGTATTACCAACAGTAATACGTAGGGAAAAACAATAGCGTAATCCAGAAAAACAGGCAGAACGTCAAAATACCAGTGAGCAGTCCAAATGAGCAAAATAAACAAAGCAATGGAACAAGGCAAAAAATATGGCATGGAACAAGGCAAAACAATGACATGAAACAAAACCGTGGCAAAAACAAAACAAGGCAATGAAACAAGAGAAAACACTTAGTAGAGTCCACACAGCAAAACAATACTTCGCGAAGCCTGTTTGGTTTAGGCCTCCTTAAATGGCCACCAAACAGGAAGTTACCAGTGAAGCAGCAGAGGGAGCAGCAACAGGCAGTCAATGGCTCCCTCTGCTGGCGTGGCGTTACAGTGTTATAGAGTGTCTTCTTTTCTTTTCATGACATTAATACTGCAGCTGAACTTCTGTCAATGAAATAACATGTCAGAATAAATGTGTGTAATAAGATCAGTGTGTGTGTCTTTGAAAGCAAGATCTCCACCCTCCCTGCAGAGGTATGCAAATACATATTTGATGGACCAAACATTTTGATTGGATGAACATTTTATGGTCCACAGACGATATAAATACATAAGTAAATTTAGATCACTAAACTTAGGGATTGCTATCAGGATTTTAAGAGACTTTCAACCAGCATAACCAGAAAAGTTTAAGACAATCACCTATTGCACCTGTAATAGTTAGTAAGGTAGTTGTTGAGTTTAGGTATTGGGTAGGATTAATGATGTAGAAAATGGTCACACAGAAAATGTGCTTTATAAGCACTAAAAAACTGCCAATATGATAATCATAGGTATTCTAATAAGCAACTAGTAAATAGTGAGAAATGGTCCCTATACTAACGTTACCTAAAAAAACATACTAAACTGTTTTTTGGTGTGAGGGGTAGGGTTAGGGTAAGGGGATAGAAGATACCGTTTGTACAGTAGAAAAACCACTACACCACATGGAATGAACCCATAAACACATGGAAACACAGCATATGTGTGTGTGTATTATATCCCCCTCCTCATTCTCAGTGTGCAATGTGAAATTCTGCTCTCTTAAACTGAATGTCAGTCAATGTTCTATAGGAATATTTTGTTTTTAATGATTGTTTTTTGGAGTTTGATGAGCACAGCATGAACAATGTTCCCTCTTAGTTTTTTTTGCTTGCTAAGCAAAACCTTTCTCTATTGCACAGATTTGATTTGACCCAAGATTTAGCTACAGTAAATGATGCACATTTAAGGTTATCTGAGAAAACATTTTATACAGTGCTGTGTTGCCAAGAAATTCTATTAAAATGTTTTATAATAATACAATATGAATCCCCTTTTTGAGGTCTATTAGGTTTACAATAGAAAAGAATAGAAAAAAAACTAAAGCATTTAAACAGATCTGTAAGCTAGCTTTTTTTTAAGTGAACGTGAATTCTTGTATCATAATCTAAACATCTCTATGGTGTAGAGGTTGCACACTACAACACCTGTGTGTAACTGTACGTCTCTGAGTTTTGTTACCATTCTGTGCCCATCACCCACTATTTCCAGCACTTAATCAAGCCACTCTTCTTTAAAACATGACATTTTATTTTACATGTTGTTGCATCTGTGTTGTATCTCATGTTGAGTTATTTTGTCAAAACCTTTAAAGTATTCATTTTTACAGCGACTGATTTGGTACTCTTCATTCTCTTTTTAATGAAACCTAAACAATGCATTCATCAGTTCTAACTCTATAATGCCAACAACTACTATTTCACATTTAGTAGAATTTAATTAAATGGCTTTCACAATGTATTTTTGCGTGTCCTGTGCACGATACATTGTTTCTTCTGTGCGGTTGTGGTAACAAGTGTGCGGTGATGCATGGGAGCATCTTAGAGGAAATATTGACAATGTAGGTGAGATCTTATGGATTTATTATTTTTTTTTATTTGACTTTTTTTTTTTCTTATGGATTTATGAATAAACTGCTGGTTTGAAATATCATTGACATTCTGCTTTACTATCAGGTCACTTGTTTTTCTAGTAAGATCTGGCAACACTGATTCGAACTGTGGAGGATTCGTAAGCGGATGTAGATTTGTAAGCGTGAGAGGAAAAATGAGGGCACTTGTTACGAATCTGGTCGGTGTTCAGCGGACTGCTCACCACCAGATGTCGCTCTCACCTTATCCTCGCACACAGACTGTTATTCTACATCCCGGACTACATTCCCCATCATGCAGCGCGCTGATTTGGTCTACACCTGCGACCAATCAGTGGCGCTATAAAAGCCCCGGTTTCTCCCCTTACAAGCGACGGAGGATTGCGTTGTTGTTGTGGTGTTATTATTATTGTTAGCGTTCCTTAGTTTCCGAGTTCCTAGTTCTGTGTCCTGTGTTTAGTTCCCTCGCCTGGCTTTCTCGTTTCGACTGTTCTCCGCCTGCCTACTGGACTCTGCGTGTTTTCAAGGATTATTCTCTCGTCTCGCCTCTGACATTCCTGTTTGCTGTTGTTTGACCCTGCCTGTTCGACCATGTATCTGTCTCGTCCCTTTAATAAAAGCTCGCAAGTGGATCCGCTCGCCTCTCGTCTCATTCACTCCGTAACAGAATACTCCGTCCCAACAGGATCCAGCAGCTTTCACCCCGGACATTTGTTCGATATGGACATTGACAGAATTCTTTTCAGGATCAAACAAGGACCACGCACACTTGAACAGTATACCCGTGAGTTTCTGGCCATTGCCAATTATTCCACCCTCCCGGACTGTACTATCATTGAAATCTTTTGCGATGGCGTAAACCAGCCTTTAAGGGCGAGGTCCACGGCGGTGACAGAGGAGCCCGTGCACAAAATGGCGGCCGTGCCGGTGCGCGCTCACAAGATGGCAGCGACGGCGGAGCCTGTTCACAACATGGCGGCGAAAACAGAGCTCCATCACGTCACAGCTGCCATACCAGAGTCAAGTCAAGTTGCAGCTGCGTTTCCTGAGTCAAGTCAAGTTTCAGAGTCAAGTCAAGCTACAGCTAAGTTCCCTGGTCCAAGTCAAGTTTCCAAGTCAGTCAAGTTGCAGCTGTGTTTCCTGAGTCAAGTCAATTTACAGCTGCATTTCCCGAGTTAAGTCAAGTTTCCAAGTCAAGTCAAGCTACGGCTGCTGTTCCAGGGTCAAGTCAAGCTACGGTCGTCGTTCCTGTGTCAAGTCAGGTTAAAGCTGTGTTTCCAGTGTCAAGTCAAGTCAGAGCTATCGCTCCTATCTCAAGTCAAGTTACAGCCGTCTTTCCTGAGCCAAGTACTGTCAAGATGGCCGTCATGCCAGAGCCTGTTCACAAGATGGCCGCCTTCCCAGCGCCTGTTCACAAGATGGCCACCATCCCCAAGCCTGTTCACAAGATGGCCGCTGTCTCCAAGCCATGCCACAAGATGGCCGCCATCCCAGAACTCTCGGCCAGTACTCGGACGCCGCCTGTGGTCATGATGGCCCACGTGCTGGATTCACCCCTAATGGCTGTATGGGCAGCTAAAATGGCGCTCCTACACGTCGCGGCTGCTACCCCAGGGTCAAGTCAAGCTTCCAAGTCCGGTCAAGCAACAGAGTCAAGTCAAGCCAAAGCTGCTGTTCTCCATGAGTCAAGCCAAGACACAGCTGTCGTTCTCCATGAGTCAAGCCAGGACATAGCTGTTCCCCACGAGTCAAGTCACGTTACAGCTGTTGTTCCTGAGTCAAGCCATGTTGTTCCTGAGTCAAGTCACGTTACAGCTGTTGTTCCTGAGTCAAGCCATGTTGTTCCTGAGTCAAGTCACGTTACAGCTGATTTCCATGAACCAAGCCAAGTTACAGCTGGTCATCACAAACCAAGTCAAGTTACTGCTGATCTTCATGAGCCAAATCAATTCACTACTGATCTTCACAAGCCAGGTCAAGTCACCGTTGGTCTTCACATGTCAGATCAAGTCACTGCTGATCTCCATGAGCCAAGTCAAGTCACCACTGATCTCCATGAGTCAAATCAGGTCACTACTGATCTTCACGAGCCAAGTCAAGTCACTGCTGATCTCCAAGAGTCAAGTCAGTTCACCACTGGTCCTCACAAGCCAGGCCAAGCCACAACCGATTTTCACGAATCAAGTCAGGTCACAGTCAATCTCCACGAACCAAGTCAAACCACAGCTGATCTTCATGAGCCAAGTGAAGTTATTGCTGCTGTTCCAGAGCCAAATCACGTCTTGTCTGACCTTCCAGAGCCCCGTCACGCCTCGTCTATCTGTCCAGAGCCTCACCATGTCTTGTCTGACCGCCCAGAGTCAAGTCACGTCTCGTCTGACCGCCCAGAGTCAAGTCACATCATGTCTGCCAGTGTGATGGCGATTACCATTCTCAGTATATGGGCCGCACACTACACTCCAAAGGTCACGTCTGTTCACAAGTCTGCTCCCGAGGTCACATCTGTTCACAAGTCTGCTCCCGAGGTCACATCTGTCCACAAGTCCGCCCCGGAGGTCACGTCTGTTCACAAGCCCGCTCCAGTGCTCCCGCCTGGTCACAAGCCTGCTCCAGTGCTCCCGCCTGATCACAAGCCTGCTCCAGAGCTCCCGTCTGATCAAAAGCCTGCTCCAGAGCTCTCTTCGGTCGGAGAAGCCGCACCAATGCCTCCTGAGGTGTCAGCTTCGGCTTTAGATCCTCCTAGGGAGGCGGCGTTCTTCCTCAAACTCTCTGCTTCTCCCCTCATTCTGTCTGCCTCCTCTGTCCCTGTTCTCCCCAGGTCCCAGTCTAGGACGCGGGTTCCTGCTCTGTCCTGGAGGGCTCCTGCACCTCCTGCTCCGCCCTGGAGGGCTCCGGCGCCTCCTGCTCTGCCTCCGGCTCCGCCCTGGAGGGCTCCTGCGCCTCCTGCTCCACCTCCTGCTCCACCCTGGAGGGCTTCTGCTCCGCCCTGGAGGGCACCTGCACCTCCTGCTCCGCCTCCTGCTCCGCCCTGGAGGGCTTCTGCTCCACCTCGGCTCCGCCCTGGGAGGCTCTGCACCCTCTGCTCGGCTCTCTCCCTGGAGGGCTCCTGCACCTCCTGCTTTCCTTGCCCCGGAGGGCTTCTGCTCCGCCTCCGGCTCTGCCCTGGAGGGCTCCTGCAGCTCCTGCTCCGCCTCCTGCTCTGCCCTGGAGAGCTTCTGCTCCGCCCTGGAGGGCTCCTGCACCTCCTGCTCCGCCTTCGGCTCCGCCCTGGAGGGCTCCTGTGCCTCCTGCTCTGCCCCGGAAAGCCTCTGCCCTGCTGGTTCTGCCTCAGTCTCCTGGCCCTCCCACCGCTCCCCAGGACTGTTTTTCGGTTGGAGCGTCTGGAAGCTCCTTGGGGGGCTATGTTACGAATCTGGTTGGTGTTCAGCGGACCGCTCACCACCAGATGTCGCTCTCACCTTACCCTCGCACACAGACTGTTATTCTACATCCTGGACTACATTCCCCATCATGCAGCGCGCTGATTTGGTCTACACCTGCGACCAATCAGTGGCGCTATAAAAGCCCCGGTCTCTCCCCTTACAAGCGACGGAGTATTGCGTTGTTGTTGTGGTGTTATTATTATTGTTAGCGTTCCTTAGTTTCCGAGTTCCTAGTTCCCTGTGTTTAGTTCCCTCGCCTGGCTTTCTCGTTTCGACTGTTCGCCGCCTGCCTACTGGACTCTGCGCGTTTTCAAGGATTATTCTCTCGTCTCGCCTCTGACATTCCTTTTTGCTGTTGTTTGACCCTGCCTGTTCGACCATGTATCTGCCTCGTCCCTTTAATAAAAGCTCGCAAGTGGATCCGCTCGCCTCTCGTCTCATTCACTCTGTAACAGCACTGAGCCTGTGGCTGTTCTATACACAAGCATCAATGTCTTGAACTTGGTTGCCAGTGCAGGGAGATAAAAAGAGGTGTGACGTGGGGCCCTTTGGGCTCATTGAAGACCAGTTGTGCTGCTGCATTCTGAATCATTTGTAGAGGTCTGATTGTGCATGATGGAAGACTCGCTAAAAGAGCATTGCAGTAGTCCAGCCTAGAAATAACAAGGGCCTGGACAAAAAGTTGTGCAGCATGCTCCATTAGGCAGGGCCTGATCTTTCTGATGTTGTGCAATGCAAACCTGCAAGATTGAGCAGTTTTTGAAATGTGGTCTTTGAAAGTCATCTGGTCATCAAAGATTACACCAAGACTTCTAAGTAAACTTGACAGGGTAATTGCTGATGTACCTAGCTGGATGGTGAAATCAAGAGGTGACCAGAAATTGATCACTGAGGAATCCCAGTGACCAGCTGATCTATTCTGAATACTTTCCCTCCACAGGCCACCCTGAAAGACCTACCTGTGAGACAGGCAATCTGCAATCTGCAAGGCTTCAGTGACTGACAGTAGCGCAATCTCAGTTGACTGGCCACTTCTGAAACCTGACTGGTTAATCTCCAGTTGGTTATTCTGTGAAAGAAATAGTGATAACTGCTTGAAAACAACTCATTTGAGTGTTTTCGCTACAAATGGAAGGAGAGAGAGACAAGTCTGTAGCTATCTGTAAATGAACTGATTCATGTAGATTTTTTGAGCAGTCGGATTCCCTGAACCTGTGTTGGGGTAATGCCTGTGAGGAGAGATGATGTGTGTGAGCACTGGTAAGAGTGTAGGGGAGATTGCTTGGAGAAGGTGTGAGGGGATTGGGTCCAGTGGGCATTTTGTAGGATGGCTGGAGAGGAGCGTTTTAGCAGTGGATATGGTTGGAGTTCCTGTGTGTGTGGAGCTGAGAAGTGAGGGGAGACAAAGGAGTGTCTGAAGCGCTGTTGATCTTGCTGTGGAAATATGAAGATTTGGCAATATGGAATACATACTCATACATGTAGGTTTCATCTAAAAGTAACTGGTAGAGGTGACGGTGGCACACAGGTAGTAAGATGTAGGTTAAATGTTATTAAGAAATGGTCAGAGATGTGCAGGGGTTTTACAAAAATGTTGTCTGCAATACGATTGTGTGTGTAAATTAAGTCAAGCTGGTTGCCTTATTTGTGTGTGCTTGTGGTGGTAGGCCATCTGAAATCCAGTGAAACCAGGAGTGAATGGAAGTCTGCAGCATAAGGCTTCTCCAGATGTCACCAAAGACCGTAAGCCAGTTGAAAACGCCAGGCTGTGAGAACTTAAGAACGCAGCATTTTTTTTCAGTTGAGACGCTGTAGTTGCTATGATATGGAATCTGATAGGATCTTAAGTAATATGGCAGATGCGTCATGAATTAAATGTTTCTCCAAGCATTATTTTTAATAACAATAAAATGGTAATCTGACAACTCCATCTGGTAAAGACATAAATACTCAGAGACAAGCAATATTAAGTTTAGTTAAGTTCAGTAACTGAGTTTAGTTGTTTCTTGTTCTTTGTTAGATTTCCCGTGTTCTGATTACCTGCCTGATTTGGATTTCCCTCTTGTCTTGACATTTGGACTCTATTTGCTCCTGATCTGGATTTATTGCCTGTTAATTGGACTACTGTTGTGTCTTGCTCTCTATATACCTGTTTGCCAGTGTTTGACTCTGCCTGTTTATGACCATGTCTCTGAATAAAAGTATACGTATGGATCCGCACACCGCTCTCAGTCACTCCGTAACAGAATACTCAGCCAATCAAGGATCCAGCAGCATTTCAGAAGAACACTGGCCAGGTATGGACACAGCACAGATTTTATTAGCCCTTAAACAAGGCACACGAATGCTGGAGAACTATATTCGAGAGTTTTTAGCCAGCGCTCACTATTCAGATTTACAGGACATTATTTTAATAGTGGCTTTTTTTTTTGAGTTGTTTTTTGGACTTTGCTTTGTTGACTGTTGGCTCTTTGTTCACTGTGGAAGAGGTGCAACGCGAAACTGCGCCTGTGCCTGTAATGGCAGCCACGAGTTTTAGTCAACCGCATGCTCAGGGATATTCAAATACTCTGATTGCTACTCCGGTGATTAAACCCACTCCTGAAATGGCAGCTGCACCGGAGCACGTTAACATAATAGCAGTGACAGCGGAGCCTGTTAACAAAATGGCGGCGACAACAATGGCCCATCATGTCACCGCTGCCATTCAAGAGTCTCATCACGTCACGTCTGATTTTCCAGAGGCACGTCGTGTCTGATCTTCAAAAGTCTTGTCACGTCCGATCTTCCAAAAGCACGTCTCATCACGTCACGTTTAATCTTCAAGAGTCTCGTCACGTCACATCTGATTTTCTAGAGGCACGTCACATCTCATCTGATCTTCGAGAGTTTCGTCATGTCACGTCTGATCTTCCAGAGGCACGTCACATCTCATCTAAACTTCTAGAGGCACGTCATGTCTCGTCTGATCTTTGAGACTCTCGTCTCATCATGTCTGATCTTCCAGAGATCCGTCTCATCTTGTCTGATCTTCAAGAGTCTTGTCACATGTGATCTTCCAGAGGCACGTCAATTCTGATCTCCCAGAGCCGTCACATCACATCAGGTGTTAAAGGTCTGTGTCACAAATTCTGATCTGTATCACATCCATCGTCTTCAAGAGTCTCGTCATGTATAGTCTTCCAGAGACCTGTCTCGTCTTGTCTGATCTTCAAGAGTCTTGTCACATGTGATCTTCCAGAGGCAGGTCACATCACGTCTGATCTTCAAGAGTCTCGTCACGTCACGTCTAATCATCCAGAGACCTATCTCGTCATCTCTGATCTTCAAGAGTCTCGTCACGTCTGACCTTTGTAATGGGATGAAGAAGCACACAACTCGGATATATTGCAATGGAGCCCCGGAGGGTGGATTTATTCAAGGTTTGAACAGTGAAAGTGAAAACAGCGGTGTTAAACGTGAATAATCCAGTGGCTTCCGGGTGCGTGGTGCTTGGTGAAGGGAATTCCAGGTGAGGGCCGACCAGGCTACGAGCTGCTCTCTGCGAGGGAACAAAGAAAGAAACGTCAGTAGATCTCTGGTAAGGAGACATGTCTCACCCTTTCTCTCGTCTGAGCAGTTTATGTAGCGGTGGCTTGATTGGGAGCAGCCGTGGCCGATCGGCCCGTGATGTGGATTGGCAAGTGTTGCTAATCCGTTTCCCAGGCGACGCTGATAGACAATCGGGACGCCCGTCCACCTCCCCAGCGTTGTCCTGGTTCTGTTTGGAAAGATGTAAAGATAACAGAGGGGAAATTAAGGGTGGGTGGGTGGGTGTGGAGTGAACCCTTGACAGACCTGCGAAAGCTGACCAGATCCTGGAGAGGCCATCCGCGTTGGCGTTAGAGGCTCCCGAGCGGTGTCGTACGTCAAAGTGGAAGTCCTGGAGCGCGAGGAACCAACAAGTCACTCGGGCATTGGTCTCCTTGGCTCTGGCCATCCACTGTAGCGGTGCGTGGTCCGTGATGAGGGTGAACCTCCTCCCGAGGAGGTAATAGCGCAGCTCCAGGACTGCCCACTTGACTGCTAGGGCCTTTCTCCACTGCCGCGTAATTCCTTTCTGCCTTGGTCAGCTTTCGACTGATGTATATCACGGGGTGCTCCTCTCCGTCCTTTACCTGAGACAGGACTGCTCCTAGTCCTGTATCCGAGGCGTCGGTTTGCACCAGGAAGGGGCAGTTGAAGTCCGGGGCTCGCAGGACGGGTTCCGAGGTGAGGGCTTCCTTTAACCGTTGAAATGCTACTTCTGCTTCTGGACTCCATTCGATCTTCTCCGGCTGCCCCTTCCTGGTCAGGTCTGTCAGAGGGGAGGCTAAAGAGGAGAAGTTAGGGATGAAGCACCGGTAGTACCCCGCCAACCCCAAGAAAGCTTGTACCTGGGTCTTTGTAGATGGTCTTGGTGCTGTTTGGATGGCCTCCACCTTCTTCGGCTGGGGTTTGATCAGGCCCCTTCCAACACGATATCCCAGGTACTTGGCTTCGGACAACGCAAGATGGCATTTTCGGGGGTTGGCGGTCAGGCCGGCCCTCCGCAGCTCCGTTAACACCCTCCGCAGATGACTCAGGTGTTCAACCCAATGCTCCGAGTGGATGACCACATCGTCAATGTATGCAGCGGCATAGGGTTGGTGTGGACGGAGGACGATATCCATTAGGCGTTGAAAAGTAGCTGGGGCCCCGTGGAGGCCGAAGGGAAGGGTCCGATATTGCCAGTGCCCACTGGGTGTTGAAAAAGCGGTCTTTGGTTTTGCGTCTTCAGCCAGGGGCACTTGCCAGTACCCTTTTGT
Source organism: Labeo catla (assembly GCA_012976165.1). Classification (NCBI taxonomy): domain Eukaryota; kingdom Metazoa; phylum Chordata; class Actinopteri; order Cypriniformes; family Cyprinidae; genus Labeo; species Labeo catla. The sequence continues at coordinate 3,628 of VONZ01003975.1, read as the reverse complement.
GAGGTCTAAAGTGGTTATGAAGCGGGCCCTTCCCAATCGGTCCAGCAACTCATCCACTCGGGGCATTGGGTAGCCATCGAATTCGGAGACTTCGTTTAGTCGTCGAAAATCATTACAAAAGCGGAGGGTGCCATCGGGTTTGGGGACCATTACAATGGGACTCGACCACGGGCTGCGGGACGGCTCAATCACCCCTAACTTAAGCATTTGTTGAATCTCCTCTTCGATAGCCTGCCGACGGGCCTCCGGGACCCGGTAAGGCCGCTGCCGGACGATCACGCCTGGTGGAGTCCGGATTTCGTGCCGAATGACATTCTGTCCTGTCGCGAGGTGAGATGTTCAGCCACTTGTTGCTGGCGGACGCTAATATCCGTCAGCTGCCTTAAGATCTCCTCCATCCGGCGTCAGCGAATTGGAAGCGGCGCCGCCTGAAAAAGCCAGAAAACAAACACAGTGTGAGGGGTGCTGTGATGACAAATCCGCGTTGTTTACTTCTTAATCTGGAGCCCCGGAGGGTGGATTTATTCAAGGTTTGAACAGTGAAAGTGAAAACAGCGGTGTTAAACGTGAATAATCCAGTGGCTTCCGGGTGCGTGGTGCTTGGTGAAGGGAATTCCAGGTGAGGGCCGACCAGGCTACGAGCTGCTCTCTGCGAGGGAACAAAGAAAGAAACGTCAGTAGATCTCTGGTAAGGAGACATGTCTCACCCTTTCTCTCGTCTGAGCCGTTTATGTAGCGGTGGCTTGATTGGGAGCAGCCGTGGCCGATCGGCCCGTGATGTGGATCGGCAGGTGTTGCTAATCCGTTTCCCAGGCGACGCTGATAGACAATCGGGACGCCCGTCACATCTTTCAGAGGCACGTCAAGTCATGTCTGATCTTCCAGAGACCCATCTCGTCTCGTCTGATCTTTAAGAGTTTTGTCACATGTGATCTTCTAGAGGAACATCACGTTTGATCTCCCAGAGGCACGTCACGTCTGATCTCCCAGAGGCACGTCACATCATGTCTGATCTTCAAGAGTCTCGTCAAGTCTAATCATCCAGAGACCCATCCTCGCCATCCTGGATCTCTCAAGAGTCTCTTGTCACCGCCTGGATCTCCAGGCACGCCATATGGCTACGCTCTCCGATTCTCTCCAGAGGCCCGCTCGCCTTTCGATCTCGCAAAAGTCTCGGCCACATCAAGCTCCAATCTCCGGAGGCACATCACATCCCCTTACTCCAAACTTCTAGAGGCACGCCATGTCCTGGCCTTGGATCTTCTCGAGTCTCGGGCCAGCGTCTGATCTTCCAGAGACCCATCTCATCTTGTCTGATCTTCAAAAGTCTCTGCTTCACGCCTAATCATCCAGACCCATCTCTGGCCATCTTGATCTCTCAAGAGTCTTGTCACCGCCTCGATCTCTCCAGGAGGCAACGCCATGTCACGCCTTGGATCTTCCAGAGGTCCTCACAGCTCCCTGTCTCCCCTGGCCTTGATTTCAAGAGTCATGTCACTACGCCTGATTTCCAGAGGCACGTCAAGGCTTGATCTCTCAAGAGTCTCCGCTACACTCAATGCAAATCTTCCAGGAGGCACATCACATCTCATCTAAACTTCTAGGGGCAATCGCCATGTCTGGCCTGATCTTTGTGAGTCTCTGCCATGTCTGATCTCTCCAGGAGACCCGTCTCATCTTGTCTGATCTAAAGTCAGCGATATTCCAGAGGCATCGCCACGCCTGGTCTCTCCAGAGGTACGCCACATCACGCCTGATCTTCAAGAGTCCTCGGCTACCGCCACGCCTAATCTTCCAGAGAGACCCATCTCATCATCTCTGGATTTCAAGAGTTCGTCACGGCCTGATCTTCCAGAGGTATGTCACATCACGCCTGATCTCCAGAGGTAATGCCATGTCAAGTCTGGATCTTCAAGAGTCCTGCCATGTCTTGATCTTCCAGAGGCCCGCCTCGTCACGTCTGATCTTCAAGAGTCTCACCACGTCACATCAGATCTTCCAGAGACCGGTCTCATCACGTTTGATCTTCAAGAGTCTCGTCATGTCTTATCTTCCAGAGACCCATCTCGTCTTGTCTGATCTTACAAGAGTCACGTCATGTCTGATCTTCCAGAGGCACGTCATATCTTATCTGATCTTCCAGAGGCACGTCACTTCTTGTCTGATCTTCCAGAGTCTCGTCACATCACAGCTAATCTCCTAGAGTTTCATCACATCCTGTCTGATCTTCCAAATGCTTGTCATGTCTCATCTGATCTTTCAGAGGCTCATCACATCTCGTCTGACTATCCAAATTCTCATTACGTCACAGCTGTTCGTCCTCAAGGACGGTTTTTCGATGTCCCTGTCTGGTAGCCAGCGTGAGAGATGTACAACTGGTGTCTGCACATGCGGCTGGTATCCTCAAATTTATTCACTTTAGCTCTCCAGCTTCCGAACTGACCTCCCTGTATACAACGTTTTCGGCTTTGTGGTGTGTCTGGGCCATGTATTCAACCGCTGAAATTCTAGAGATGGTGGCTCGTGCATGCTGCAGAACCTCCCGAGGTTGCGCCGTTCACTGTTGTGTCCCCAGAGGCGATGGTGTCCGCCACAGTTTCCCCAGAGGTGGCAGCATACGCTGCAGAACTTTCTGAGGCAGCGGCACTCGCTTCAGCTCCCTGTGTGGTGGTAGCGCCCAGTGATTCACCACCATCTTTGCCCAAACTGGCCACGGAGGCCACTTATGAACTATTGTCCAGTTCTGACCCAGCCGTAGAGGCTGTCTATGAACTGTTTCCTTATGCTACTACTGCAGAACCTCCAGAAGTGTCAGTAGTACCCATTTATGAACTCTCATCTTGTTCTGACCCAGCCATGGAAGCCACCTGTGAACTCCCCGTCTGTCCTGTGACAGCCATGGAGGCCATCTATTAACCCCCTGTCTGTCCTGTCATGGCTAAGGAGGCCATCTATGAACCCTCTGCCCATCCTGTCACAGCATTGGAGGATGCTTGTGAACTCTTGCCTGGTCCCGAACCGGCCGTTTATGAACTTTTGTTTTACCCTGAACCAGCCGAGGAGGCCATCTCTGTACTTTCATCCTGTTCTGAACCTACCTCTGAGTATGATTGTGAACTGTCTACTTGTCCTGTGTCCCAGAGTGTGTTCAAATTGCCTGTGTGTCCAATCCCTGTCTGTACATCGCATCTCGAACTGTCAGGATATTTGATTTCTGTTGTTGAGTCTGATTTTGAAGTGTTTTTCTCCACCGTTTGAACATCTTGTCCATCCAGTCTCTCTCAAGGAGACCAACCCTGAACTTTCAGGCCTTCCTGTCATGCCCAAAGAGACTGTTAATGAACTTCTTATGTTCACTGCCTGTTTCTTTGGGGCCATTAATACTCTGTCAGCTTTCCCTAGGTCTCAGTCTCTGCCATGGCTTCCTGATCAGTCTGGCCAGTTGTGGAGGTCTTCTGCTCCGCCCTAGTGGTCTTCTGCTCCATCTGCTCTGCCCTGGTGGTCTTCTGCTCTGTTTTGCATGCCGTGGAAGGCTCTTGCTCGGTCTGCTCCACTATGGAGCTTGGTCTTCTGCTCTGCCGTGGGGATCTTTGGACACATATGCCCCACTGTGGTAAGGCATAGGAAC
>VONZ01003974.1:12500-14282 GCA_012976165.1 Labeo catla | reverse complement strand
GCTGACCAAAAACGGCTTCTGACGCAGGAAGACGTGCGGGCCGTTTGAAGAGGGCAGCAAAGAGTAGCTCGCCTTCCCATACCGGGAGTCGAACCCGGGCCGCCTGGGTGAAAACCAGGTATCCTGACCGCTAGACCATATGGAAACTGGAGTCTTCACCAGCTAAAACTGTAAATAAATAAATAAACACATGAATAAATAAGCGAACAAAAAATGGCCTGTACGGGGATCGAACCCACGACCTTGGCGTTATTAGCACCACGCTCTAACCAACTGAGCTAACCGGCCACGCTCAGTGTGGGGGTCTGCCCAATTTCTCCAAAATGTTCCGATTGCTCATGACCCTAAAAAGACAGAAAAGCTTCAGGAACAAGCCTAACCACGGGCTCGTCCGGGATTTGAACCCGGGACCTCTCGCACCCAAAGCGAGAATCATACCCCTAGACCAACGAGCCGGCTCATGCTGAAGCACACTCGCTAAAGCACGTAGATAACTTTAAACTGATAAAACTAAATAACTTGAAAGTGGACCTTTGAATGGCTTTAAAACATGGTGGTGGACCTAAGACGAAGAAGATTCTCTCACACGCTGAGCGTACGCTTAGCGTGCGAGAGGCAGCTGGATCGACGCCTGCGTTCTCCAAGCGGGCTCCTGCCCGTTTGCGCTCACTTCCCGAACGAGACAGACTGCGCCGTTTACGGCACGGAGCGACACTTGGTACGTGACCTTTTTGGGGGGCCCACTGCTGTAAAAAGTTTTTTTTCGGACCGGGCCCTGCGCACATTCGTGGCAAAAGCCTGGATTCAGAGTGCAGAGCTTCCAGTCCAAAGGGGGAACCCAAATTTGACCCAGGGACCTCTTAATCTGCAATCAGGAGCCCTACCACCGAGCTGTACCCCGATGGGGCACACTGCAATAAACCAATGAAGGAAAATGACTTCTTTCCATGTGACAATATCAGACAATGACAGCCTGACTTTGAAGACAAACTTTTGGTTAGCTCAAAGCTGTCTAAAGGTGGCACCCAGACTTCAAACAGTGACCTCTTGATCTGCAGTTAACCCAAAGCTTTCAGTCCAAAGGACTGCAATAAAGTACTAAAAGAGAATAAGTTCCTTCACTTTTGACACTTTGACAGTGTATATACAGTCCACGAGAAGTGATAATCCAATCGGTTGCAAAGTTGTGACTGGAAAGGTAAGTCCACGGTTTGGAAACTCCGCACCCCTGCAAGCTCTGTTTAGTGACTCCCTGTTTGTTTGGCATGCTGCTGTCTTTATACAGTTCCTGCTTCCTGTCATGCGACCGGTCACATGACAGGCCAACCATACATTGCTTAAAGACATACACACTAAAATGTTAAGAGGAATAAAATGGACTTACGAAAACATGTAAACCAGTTAAACCTCGATTATACATACAATCATTGCAATAAATAGAGCGGTAAAATATGCCTCTTGTGTGACAGTGTCACATAGTCTCCCCCCTTCGCCTACGGCACGTCGGGGAAGAAACTAGTCTCTTAAGAGCACCGGCATCCGTTGTCCATAAAATGGGTATCCTCTTTAAAGTGTAACTTAAAATGTCTTTGAAATAAATTAGCTAAAACTAGGCACTCCCATGCAGGCCCTAGTTTGCTGGAAGGAAGTGGGGAACCATTGCAGAGAGGTGGAAGTCGGTACCAGCCTGGGTAACCCTGGGGAGGTTGCACGGTTCCTCCCTGGTGCTTCCTATACCCAGCACTGCCGGCACGCCGCTCCCTCCGTAGATTCCTCCTTCCT
>VONZ01003974.1:0-10000 GCA_012976165.1 Labeo catla | reverse complement strand
ACCGACGTCTGCGAAGCAGATAGCGTTGCGGCTATGGGGACCCAGTCAGAGCACGGGGTTGGAGCCAAGTGAATTTTGGTCATTGGCCACCCTCGACCGAAAAACAAAAGCAGGCACCATCTGCCAAAACCCGGGATCGAACCAGGGACCTTTAGATCTTCAGTCTAACGCTCTCCCAACTGAGCTATTTCGGCCAACTCCGCCGTTCCTTTAGTCAGCAGGGGTTTACGTGCGACCACCGGTCACTTTGCGAGAAGAGCAGAGTTGCGATAACAGAGATGCGAAAACAAGCTGGCCCGCACGGGGATCGAACCCGCGGCCTTGGCGTTATTAGCGCCACGCTCTAACCAACGGCGCTGACGCCGACTAAACTTTGGTCCGATTTCCCCAAAGCTTGCTGATTGCTCATGACCCTGAACAGAGAGATGAGCTTCAGGACCAAGCCTAACCAAGGGTTCGCCTGGGATTTGAACCCGGTACCTCTAACACCCAAAGCAAGAACCATACCCCTAGACTAACGAGTCAACTCACACTGCCCTCGATCCGCTGTCTGACCTTCAGCATCGCTGTTCACGCGGCTTTAAATGCAGGGAGCATCCAGAAATCTGCACTTGTGTCAAAAATCCAACAAACAAACAAACAAACAAACAAAAAAACGCTCGCTACAGCACCTAGATTACCTAAAACTGATAAAACTATTCAACTTGAAAGTGGGCCTTTGAATGGATTTATAAAACGGTGGCGGACCTGAGGTGGAGATGATTCTTTCTTCCGCAGTGGGGGGAATTAGCTCAAATGGTAGAGCGTTCGCTTAGCGTGCGAGAGGCAGCTGGATCGACGCCTGCATTCTCCAAGCGGGCTCACTTCCCGAACGAGACAGACTGCGCCGTTTACGGTACGGAGCGACACTTGGTACGTGACCTTTTTGGGGGGCCCACTGCTGTAAAAAGTTTTTTTTCGGACCGGGCCCTGCGCACATTCGTGGGAAAAGCAGGTCCCACCAAGATTTGAACTTGGATCGCTGGATTCAGAGTGCAGAGCTTCCAGTCCAAAGGGGGAACCCAAATTTGACCCAGGGACCTCTTAATCTGCAATCAGGAGCCCTACCACCGAGCTGTACCCCGATGGGGCACACTGCAATAAACCAATGAAGGAAAATGACTTCTTTCCATGTGACAATATCAGACAATGACAGCCTGACTTTGAAGACAAACTTTTGGTTAGCTCAAAGCTGTCTAAAGGTGGCACCCAGACTTCAAACAGTGACCTCTTGATCTGCAGTTAACCCAAAGCTTTCAGTCCAAAGGACTGCAATAAAGTACTAAAAGAGAATAAGTTCCTTCACTTTTGACACTTTGACAGTGTATATACAGTCCACGAGAAGTGATAATCCAATCGGTTGCAAAGTTGTGACTGGAAAGGTAAGTCCACGGTTTGGAAACTCCGCAACCCTGCAAGCTCTGTTTAGTGACTCCCTGTTTGTTTGGCATGCTGCTGTCTTTATACAGTTCCTGCTTCCTGTCATGCGACCGGTCACATGACAGGCCAACCATACATTGCTTAAAGACATACACACTAAAATGTTAAGAGGAATAAAATGGACTTACGAAAACATGTAAACCAGTTAAAACTCGATTATACATACAATCATTGCAATAAATAGAGCGGTAAAATATGCCTCTTGTGTGACAGTGTCACATAGTCTCCCCCCTTCGCCTACGGCACGTCGGGGAAGAAACTAGTCTCTTAAGAGCACCGTCATCCGTTGTCCATAAAATGGGTATCCTCTTTAAAGTGTAACTTAAAATGTCTTTGAAATAAATTAGCTAAAACTAGGCACTCCCATGCAGGCCCTAGTTTGCTGGAAGGAAGTGGGGAACCATTGCAGAGAGGTGGAAGTCGGTACCAGCCTGGGTAACCCTGGGGAGGTTGCACGGTTCCTCCCTGGTGCTTCCTATACCCAGCACTGCCGGCACGCCGCTCCCTCCGTAGATTCCTCCTTCCTGGCTTGAGGGTTGGTGTTGGTGCAGGTTGAAGAGATGGTTCTTTGCTTTGGTTGATGATGGTACACATTCCACAGCTTCCCACATACCGCCAGACATCCTTGCGGACCGCTGGCCACCAGGCGTCCTCCAGGATGCGGAGAAGAGTTTTCAGTCGTCCGTGATGTCTCTCCGCTGTCCTGCTGTGGAGGCTCTGTAGCGTTCGTTGGATCAAGGCCTTTGGAAGGACGAGCTGCAGTCGGTGCCGGCCGTCCTCGCTCTTGATCCGTCGGTACAGCAAGCCCTGGTGGATGATCATGGTGGTCCTGTCAGTCCGGTGTGTGGAAGGGGAGATGGGAAGCGCTCTCACCGTGAAGTCTGTGGTCTGTGAAGTCAAGCTCTGCCTGCCGCTTTGAGAAGGCCGGCCCAGAAAAAAGGGTGGGCGTGTGAAAAACGACCTTCTTCCAGCCGGAGTCGAACCAGCGACCTAAGGATTGTCTCACAGTCCTCCCCTCTCCCAGCTGAGCGACCGAAGCGAGCAACGGGAAGAGGAGCCCGCCTTTCCCATACCGGGAGTCGAAGCCGGGTAAAAACCAGGAATCCTGACCGCTAGACCACATGGGAACCGGTCAATGAAGCCTTGTCCAGGCAAAATTAAAAATAAAAAAATAAATACGCACGTCATGCATTCAAACACACGCGTGGTGTTGCATTGTAACCGCCCTCTCAAGGATAAACAGCCTACGCCGCTCAGTCAAGGTACAAAAATGACAAATCATGAGATTGACACTGAAACGGAGACGGGGTTTTAATCGGATAAGTTGCTGATCATTGGCTAGTTCGGTTTCATTTCGTTTACAACCGTTTCTTAATGCCCGGGTGGCACTTAGGAATAAGGCAACACATTGGCAAGCCCATGACATCAAAACCACACTGCTTTACACAAAAATCACAGAGCGAGCCAGCCAGGAGTCGAACCTAGAATCTTCTGATCCGTAGTCAGACGCGTTATCCATTGCGCCACTGGCCCACCGGCAAGCTTGCCGCGTGCACGCGGCAGACTTGTTGGTTTTCGACGTGACCGAGGCCTGTGCTGTTTGCTGCTTCTCATGCTATTAACAAGCCAGCAGCCGACCAGCCCTTCCCTGGTGGTCTAGTGGTTAGGATTCAACGCTCTCACCGCCACGGACTGTGAAGTCAAGCTCTGCTTGCCGTTTTGAGAAGGCCGGCCCAAAAAAATGCCGGGCGCGTGAAAAACGACCTCCTTCGAGCCTCAACCAGCGACCTAAGGACGGCCAACGCTCCTCCTACAGCCCTCCGCTCTACCAGCTGAGCTATCGAAGGCGCGGTGGGGTGGGGACACAACCTCGGCCTATCAGGTTTCTGTAGCTCGACTGCTGACCAAAAAAGGCTTCTGACGCAGGAAGACGTGCGGGCCGTTTGAAGAGGGCAGCAAAGAGTAGCTCGCCTTCCCATACCAGGAGTCGAACCCGGGCCGCCTGGGTGAAAACCAGGTATCCTGACCGCTAGACCATATGGAAACTGGAGTCTTCCCCAGCTAAAACTGTAAATAAATAAATAAACACATGAATAAATAAGCGAACAAAAAATGGCCCGTACGGGGATCGAACCCACGACCTTGGCGTTATTAGCACCACGCTCTAACCAACTGAGCTAACCGGCCAGGCTCAGTGGGGGGGGGTCTGCCCAATTTCTCCAAAATGTTCCGATTGCTCATGACCCTAAAAAGACAGAAAAGCTTCAGGAACAAGCCTAACCACGGGCTCGTCCGGGATTTGAACCCGGGACCTCTCGCACCCAAAACGAGAATCATACCCCTAGACCAACGAGCCGGCTCGTGCTGAAGCACACTCGCTAAAGCACGTAGATAACTTTAAACTGATAAAACTAAATAACTTGAAAGTGGACCTTTGAATGGCTTTAAAACATGGTGGTGGACCTAAGACGAAGAAGATTCTTGCAGCTGCAGCCAGGGGAATTAGCTCAAATGGTAGAGTGCTCGCTTAGCATGCGAGAGGTAGCGGGATCGATGCCCGCATTCTCCAAGTGGGCTCCGGCCCTTTTGCGCTCGCTTCCCAAACGAGACAGGCTGCGCTGTTTACGGTATGAAGCACCACGCGAGATTTTGGGGCCCACTGCTGCGAAAAGGTTTTTCGACTGAAACCGCATACCCGTGGGCAATAAAAGAAAAGCGGTATCCCAGATTTGAACCAGATTCGGATTCGCAAGCATACGCACGCCAGCCAAAAACTCGAGCACCTGCTGTCTTTCCCCCTTAAACTGCCACAAGAAGGCCCGCAGGTTCCACCGAGATTTGAACTCAGATCGCTGGATTCAAAGTCTAGAGTGCTAACCATTACACCACGGAACCACGGAACCAAGACCGCCTCTCAGACCGACGTCTGCGAAGCAGATAGCGTTGCGGCTATGGGGACCCAGTCAGAGCACGGGGTTGGAGCCAAGTGAATTTTGGTCATTGGCCACCCTCGACCGAAAGACAAAAGCAGGCACCATCTGCCGAAACCCGGGATCGAACCAGGGACCTTTAGATCTTCAGTCTAACGCTCTCCCAACTGAGCTATTTCGGCCAAGTCCGCCGTTCCTTTAGTCAGCAGGGGTTTACGTGCGACCACCGGTCACTTTGCGCGAAGAGCAGAGTTGCGATAACAGAGATGCGAAAACAAGCTGGCCCGCACGGGGATCGAACCCGCGGCCTTGGCGTTATTAGCGCCACGCTCTAACCAACGGCGCTGACGCAGACTAAACTTTGGTCCGATTTCCCCAAAGCTTGCTGATTGCTCATGACACTGAACAGACAGATGAGCTTCAGGACCAAGCCTAACCAAGGGTTCGCCCGGGATTTGAACCCGGTACCTCTAACACCCAAAGCAAGAACCATACCCCTAGACTAACGAGTCAACTCACGCTGCCCTCGATCCGCTGTCTGACCTTCAGCATCGCTGTTCACGCGTCTTTAAATGCAGGGAACATCCAGAAATCTGCACTTGTGTCAAAAATCCAACAAACAAACAAAAAAACGCTCGCTACAGCACCTAGATTACCTAAAACTGATAAAACTATTCAACTTGAAAGTGGGCCTTTGAATGGATTTATAAAACGGGGGCGGACCTGAGGTGGAGATGATTCTTTCTTCCGCAGTCGGGGGAATTAGCTCAAATGGTAGAGCGTTCGCTTAGCGTGCGAGAGGCAGCTGGATCGACGCCTGCATTCTCCAAGCGGGCTCACTTCCCGAACGAGACAGACTGCGCCGTTTACGGTACGGAGCGTCACTTGGTACGTTACCTTTTTGGGGGGCCCACTGCTGTAAAAAGTTTTTTTTCAGGCCGGGCCCTGCGCACATTCGTGGCAAAAGCAGGTCCCACCAAGATTTGAACTTGGATCGCTGGATTCAGAGTGCAGAGCTTCCAGTCCAAAGGGGGAACCCAAATTTGACCCAGGGACCTCTTAATCTGCAATCAGGGGCTCTACCACCGAGCTGTACCCCGATGGGGCCCACTGCAATAAACCAATGAAGGAAAATGACTTCTTTCCATGTGACAATATCAGACAATGACAGCCTGACTTTGAAGACAAACTTTTGGTTAGCTCAAAGCTGTCTAAAGGTGGCACCCAGACTTCAAACAGTGACCTCTTGATCTGCAGTTAACCCAAAGCTTCCAGTCCAAAGGACTGCAATAAAGTACTAAAAGAGAATAAGTTCCTTCACTTTTGACACTTTGACAGTGTATATACAGTCCACGAGAAGTGATAATCCAATCGGTTGCAAAGTTGTGACTGGAAAGGTAAGTCCCCGGTTTGGAAACTCCGCAACCCTGCAAGCTCTGTTTAGTGACTCCCTGTTTGTTTGGCATGCTGCTGTCTTTATACAGTTCCTGCTTCCTGTCATGCGCCCGGTCACATGACAGGCCAACCATACATTGCTTAAAGACATACACACTAAAATGTTAAGAGGAATAAAATGGACTTACGAAAACATGTAAACCAGTTAAACCTCGATTATACATACAATCATTGCAATAAATAGAGCGGTAAAATATGCCTCTTGTGTGACAGTGTCACATAGTCTCCCCCCTTCGCCTACGGCACGTCGGGGAAGAAACTAGTCTCTTAAGAGCACCGTCATCCGTTGTCCATAAAATGGGTATCCTCTTTAAAGTGTAACTTAAAATGTCTTTGAAATAAATTAGCTAAAACTAGTCACTCCCATGCAGGCCCTAGTTTGCTGGAAGGAAGTGGGGAACCATTGCAGAGAGGTGGAAGTCGGTACCAGCCTGGGTAACCCTGGGGAGGTTGCACGGTTCCTCCCTGGTGCTTCCTATACCCAGCACTGCCGGCACGTCGCTCCCTCCGTAGATTCCTCCTTCCTGGCTTGAGGGTTGGTGTTGGTGCAGGTTGAAGAGATGGTTCTTTGCTTTGGTTGATGATGGTACACATTCCACAGCTTCCCACATACCGCCAGACATCCTTGCGGACCGCTGGCCACCAGGCGTCCTCCAGGATGCGGAGAAGAGTTTTCAGTCGTCCGTGATGTCTCTCCGCTGCCCTGCTGTGGAGGCTCTGTAGCGTTCGTTGGATCAAGGCCTTTGGAAGGACGAGCTGCAGTCGGTGCCGGCCGCCCTCGCTCTTGATCCGTCGGTACAGCAAGCCCTGGTGGATGATCATGGTGGTCCTGTCAGTCCGGTGTGTGGAAGGGGAGATGGGAAGCGCTCTCACCGTGAAGTCTGTGGTCTGTGAAGTCAAGCTCTGCCTGCCGCTTTGAGAAGGCCGGCCCAGAAAAAAGGGTGGGCGTGTGAAAAACGACCTTCTTCCAGCCGGAGTCGAACCAGCGACCTAAGGATTGTCTCACAGTCCTCCCCTCTCCCAGCTGAGCGACCGAAGCGAGCAACGGGAAGAGGAGCCCGCCTTTCCCATACCGGGAGTCGAAGCCGGGTAAAAAACAGGAATCCTGACCGCTAGACCACATGGGAACCGGTCAATGAAGCCTTGTCCAGGCAAAATTAAAAATAAAAAAATAAATACGCACGTCATGCATTCAAACACACGCGTGGTGTTGCATTGTAACCGCCCTCTCAAGGATAAACAGCCTACGCCGCTCAGTCAATGTACAAAAATGACAAATCATGAGATTGACACTGAAACGGAGACGGGGTTTTAATCGGATAAGTTGCTGATCATTGGCTAGTTCGGTTTCATTTCGTTTACACCCGTTTCTTAATGCCCGGGTGGCACTTAGGAATAAGGCAACACATTGGCAAGCCCATGACATCAAAACCACACTGCTTTACACAAAAATCACAGAGCGAGCCAGCCAGGAGTCGAACCTAGAATCTTCTGATCCGTAGTCAGACGCGTTATCCATTGCGCCACTGGCCCACCGGCAAGCTTGCCGCGTGCTCGCGGCAGACTTGTTGGTTTTTGACGTGACCGAGGCCTGTGCTGTTTGCTGCTTCTCATGCTATTAACAAGCCAGCAGCCGACCAGCCCTTCCCTGGTGGTCTAGTGGTTAGGATTCAACGCTCTCACCGCCACGGACTGTGAAGTCAAGCTCTGCTTGCCGTTTTGAGAAGGCCGGCCCAAAAAAATGCCGGGCGCATGAAAAACGACCTCCTTCGAGCCTCAACCAGCGACCTAAGGACGGCCAACGCTCCTCCTACAGCCCTCCGCTCTACCAGCTGAGCTATCGAAGGCGCGGTGGGGGGGGGACACAACCTCGGCCTATCAGGTTTCTGTAGCTCGACTGCTGACCAAAAAAGGCTTCTGACGCAGGAAGACGTGCGGGCCGTTTGAAGAGGGCAGCAAAGAGTAGCTCACCTTCCCATACCGGGAGTCGAACCCGGGCCGCCTGGGTGAAAACCAGGTATCCTGACCGCTAGACCATATGGAAACTGGAGTCTCCCCCAGCTAAAACTGTAAATAAATAAATAAACACATGAATAAATAAGCGAACAAAAAATGGCCCGTACGGGGATCGAACCCGCGACCTTGGCGTTATTAGCACCACGCTCTAGCCAACTGAGCTAACCGGCCAGACTCAGTGGAGGGGTCTGCCCAATTTCTCCAAAATGTTCCGATTGCTCATGACCCTAAAAAGACAGAAAAGCTTCAGGAACAAGCCTAACCACGGGCTCGTCCGGGATTTGAACCCGGGACCTCTCGCACCCAAAGCGAGAATCATACCCCTAGACCAACGCGCCGGCTCGTGCTGAAGCACACTCGCTAAAGCACGTAGATAACTTTAAACTGATAAAACTAAATAACTTGAAAGTGGACCTTTGAATGGCTTTAAAACATGGTGGGGGACCTAAGACGAAGAAGATTCTCTCGCACGCTGAGCGTACGCTTAGCGTGCGAGAGGCAGCTGGATCGACGCCTGCGTTCTCCAAGCGGGCTCCTGCCCGTTTGCGCTCACTTCCCGAACGAGACAGACTGCGCCGTTTACGGCACGGAGCGACACTTGGTACGTGACCTTTTTGGGGGGCCCACTGCTGTAAAAAGTTTTTTTTCGGACCGGGCCCTGCGCACATTCGTGGCAAAAGCCTGGATTCAGAGTGCAGAGCTTCCAGTCCAAAGGGGGAACCCAAATTTGACCCAGGGACCTCTTAATCTGCAATCAGGAGCCCTACCACCGAGCTGTACCCCGATGGGGCACACTGCAATAAACCAATGAAGGAAAATGACTTCATTCCATGTGACAATATCAGACAATGACAGCCTGACTTTGAAGACAAACTTTTGGTTAGCTCAAAGCTGTCTAAAGGTGGCACCCAGACTTCAAACAGTGACCTCTTGATCTGCAGTTAACCCAAAGCTTCCAGTCCAAAGGACTGCAATAAAGTACTAAAAGAGAATAAGTTCCTTCACTTTTGACACTTTGACAGTGTATATACAGTCCACGAGAAGTGATAATCCAATCGGTTGCAAAGTTGTGACTGGAAAGGTAAGTCCACGGTTTGGAAACTCCGCAACCCTGCAAGCTCTGTTTAGTGACTCCCTGTTTGTTTGGCATGCTGCTGTCTTTATACAGTTCCTGCTTCCTGTCATGCGACCGGTCACATGACAGGCCAACCATACATTGCTTAAAGACATACACACTAAAATGTTAAGAGGAATAAAATGGACTTACGAAAACATGTAAACCAGTTAAAACTCTATTATACATGTAATCATTGCAATAAAAAGAGCGGTAAAATATGCCTCTTGTGTGACAGTGTCACATAGTCTCCCCCCTTCGCCTACGGCATGTCGGGGAAGAAACTAGTCTCTTAAGAGCACTGTCATCCGTTGTCCATAAAATGGGTATCCTCTTTAAAGTGTAACTTAAAATGTCTTTGAAATAAATTAGCTAAAACTAGGCACTCCCATGCAGGCCCTAGTTTGCTGGAAGGAAGTGGGGAGCCATTGCAGAGAGGTGGAAGTCAGTACCAGCCTGGGTAACCCTGGGGAGGTTGCACGGTTCCTCCCTGGTGCTTTCTATACCCAGCACTGCCGGCATGCCGCTCCCTCCGTAGATTCCTCCTTCCTGGCTTGATGGTTGGTGTTGGTGCAGGGTTAAGAGATGGTTCTTTGATTTGGTTGATGATGGTACACATTCCACAGCTTCCCACATACCGCCAGACATCCTTGCGGACCGCTGGCCACCAGGCGACCTCCAGGATGCGGAGAAGAGTTTTCAGTCATCCGTGATGTCTCTCCGCTGTCCTGCTGTGGAGGCTCTGTAGCATTCGTTGGATCAAGGCCTTTGGAAGGACGAGCTGCAGTCGGTGCCGGCCGTCCTCGCTCTTGATCCGTCGGTACAGCAAGCCCTGGTGGATGATCATGGTGGTCCTGTCAGTCCGGTGTGTGGAAGGGGAGATGGGAAGCGCTCTCACCGTGAAGTCTGTGGTCTGTGAAGTCAAGCTCTGCTTGCCGCTTTGAGAAGGCCTGCCCAGAAAAAAGGGTGGGCGTGTAAAAAACAACCTTCTTCCAGCCGGAGTCGA
>VONZ01003973.1:0-14291 GCA_012976165.1 Labeo catla | reverse complement strand
ATTTTACTATTGTTGCATATTTCTGTAGGGTCTAATCATACTTGTTAGCGATCCGTGGATTTGAAGGCCAGATACATTTTTTATATTAATGAATATTAACTTCAGATGCCAGTCAGCATTCGGAAGCAGTTTTGGTCAAATAAAAACATTTTCTGTTCATATAAAAAAAACTTGAAAAAAGTTGGAAAAATAAATTTAATAGTGTTGCATATTTCTACGCAGTTCCATCATATCTGTTTGCGATCTCGTGGATTTGGCGTCAGATACATTTTATATTAATAAATATTAACTTCAGATGCCAGTCAGCAATCGGAAGCAGTTTTGGTCAAATGAAAACATTTTCTGTTAATATAAAAAAAACTTGAAAAAAGTTGGAAAAATAGATTTAATATTGTTGCATATTTCTGTAGGGTTCAATCATACTTGTTAGCGATCTCGTGGATTTGGTCTGACATATATTTTATATTAATAAATATTAACTTCAGATGCCAGTCAGCATTCGGAAGCAGTTTTGGTCAAATAAAAACATTTTCTGTTCATATAAAACAGCTTGAAAATAGTGTCAGGGCTTTGGTGTCAAATAAATACATTTCATATTTTTGTTCGTTTAGATCATACTTGTTTGCGATCTCGTGGATTTGGCGTCAGATACATTTTATATTAATAAATATTAGCTTCAGATGCCAGTCAGCAATCGGAAGCAGTTTTGGTCAAATAAAAACATTTTCTGTTAATATAAAAAAAACTTGGAAAAAAGTTGGAAAAATAAATTTAATATTGTTGCATATTTCTGTAGGGTTCAATCATACTTGTTAGCGATCTCGTGGTTTTGGCCTCAGATACATTTTATATTAATATATATTAACTTCAGATAACAGTCAGCAATCGGAAGCAGTTTTGGTCAAATAAAAACATTTTCTGTTAATATAAAAAAAACTTGAAAAAAGTTGGAAAAATAAATTTAATAGTGTTACATATATCTATACAGTTCCATCATATCTGTTTGCGATCTCGTGGATTTGGCGTCAGATACATTTTATATTAATAAATATTAACTTCTGATGCCAGTCAGCATTCGCAAGCAGTTTGTGTCAAATAAAAACATTTTCTGTTCATATAAAACAGCTTGAAAATAGTGTCAGGGCTTTGGTGTCAAATAAATACATTTCATATTTTTGTTCGTTTAGATCATACTTGTTTGCGATCTCGTGGATTTGGCGTCAGATACATTTTATAGTAATAGATATAAACTTAAGATGCCAGTAAGCATGCGGAAGCAGTTTTGGTCAAATAAAAACATTTTCTGTTAATATAAAAAAAATTTGAAAAAGGTGGAAAATAAATTTAATATTCTTGCATATTTCTGTATGGTTCAATCATACTTGTTAGCGATCTCGTGGATTTGGTCTGACATACATTTTATATTAATAAATATTAACTTCAGATACCAGTCAGCAATCGGAAGCAGTTTGTGTCAAATAAAAACATTTTCTGTTCATATAAAACAGCTTGAAAAAAGTTGGAAAAATAAATTTAATATTGTTGCATATTTCTGTATGGTTCAATCATACCTGTTAGCGATCGTGGATTTGGCGTCAGATACATTTTATATTAATAAACATTAACTTCAGATACCAGTCAGCAATTGCAAGCAGTTTTTGTCAAATAAAATCATTTTCTGTTCATATAAAACAACTTGAAAAAAGTTGAATGTGAGATTGTAATAATCCTGACCTCCTGTGCCCTTCTCATACTAACCTGAAAAGTAGACATGACATAAGTCTAGCCTAGAGAATCATAGGACATGATGTACTGCTGTTTCCTGAAGGGTGTGATGTTTGATTTCACTTCTTCATATTTACCATATAAATGTTGAAGTCTTCCTTAATAAAGTGCCTTTGAGTGAATTACACCTTTTCTGTGTGTGGTTGTCTCAATGGTCCAGGATCCTGACTCTGTGCTCCATCGCTCACCTAAAATCGAATCTCGGCAGTTAATCAAGTTAGATATTAAATTCTAACAGTTGGGGGCTCGTCCGCGAAGGGGGGGAATTATTTCCCTAATCTCCCTACGAACCGGGAACACTGTCCCGAGATCGAGTGGGAAAGACGCGCCGGGGATCGGACAAGGAGCCTATGATAAAGGGGGTAAGTGTTTTTGATATTTCTTAAAGGAAATACAGCGCTTGCCCCTTGTAGGTTCCTAGTTTTGGGTAATCACTAGTCGTTAGTGGAACTTCGGTTCCATTGTTGTATCACTTCGGCTGGCAACAGTAATTTTAAGTTAATTATTAAGGTGGTGAGTGATTAGGAAATCACTAGTCGTTAGTGGAAATTCGGTTCCATTGTTGTAACACTTCGGCTGGCAACAGTAGTTACGTGGTAACTATTAGCGTGGTGAGTGATTTGGATGTAAGGTACTGATCACACCGTATTTTTGGATCACGGCTGCGTAAATTATTTCGCGGGAAGAACAAAAGAAGGAAATTATTAATAATCACATATTTGTGAATTTTTTTTTTCCAATTGTTACTGCATGTTGATATATTGTGACATAAAAGAAGGTGCTTTAGGGGCGACCCGAATGCGGTTCCGCGGGAGCTGAAGGGTTTGGGGAAAGCCCAAAAGAAATAGGGAAGCACCCAAACAAAAGAAGGTGATTTAGCGGCGATCAGGACGTAAAGTCTTGTGTGAGCCGAAATATAGGACCATCACCCAAAGTCACAATAAGATACATGTACTACAATTGAGGTTGAGCAATAAAGTGCAGAGAATTTGTGTTTACTAATCGCTAATACTAACTCCTAAAAGTGGAAGATGGGGGGTTCAGTATCGAGACCGCTACCGGGGGAAACGCCAGTTAATTTTATGTACAGAAATAATCAGGGAATTTATACAGAACCATGTCAGTAATATGGCAGGATGGTCAGAAAAAATGAAACCGCAAATTGAAATACCGTATCCACGAGAGGGTTCATTTACAGATGAGGGCATGCGGTTGGCTAAAAGTCTAGTCTAAGAGGGCTGGGGCGATCCTAATTGGTATTACAACTATATTAATAAGAGTTATGGTATATGGAAAGAGATGAAACAAGTTTGGGACCAGGGCCCAGAGAAAAAACGGGTGGCTGCTTATGTGGCAAGAAAAAACTGCCCCATAGGGGATAAACCCCCACCCTACTGCACGTCTAAAATTACAGCATCGTCTGCGCCTAAATTTAAAATGACAGAGATGAACACAGAAACTGCAAAATCTGCTAAAGTTAACAATGAAATGGAAGTGTTCAATGAGAGATCCAACGGTGAAATGGTATGGCTAAGAGCTGGTAACGCAATGACCGTTAAGCCTATAAAAATGGCAGATATGGAAGCAATATGCAAAAGTTTGCCTTCTCCTCAGAACCCCAGCATATTTGTTGACTATTCTGCAAAGGCATACAAGGTATGCTCACTTTACTGGTGCAGATTATAGGGTGGTTCTGGCGAGAACGCTAGAGGCAGATGTCACTGAATCAATGTTGATTACTGAATGTCCAACACTATGCTATGAGAATGATAAAATATCGGGCACAGCTACAGCTGGTAGCCCTCATGAGTTTTTTTGGGAGAAGTCTGAAAATCATGACACGTTCTTTAAAGAACTGAGAATTTTTCTAGATAAACGAATGGGGAACAGACAAGATCTATCATTTGCTGCAAATACAAAGCAGAAACCTAAAGAATCAGCTTCTGATTTCTACCTACGGTTTAAAAAGGCCTGGGTAGAGGAGTCTAAACTCCCACTGAATTGCGGGCTTTGTTTATTAATACATTCTTGAACAACATGCAATGCAAGCAAGCTCAACTAATCAGAATTACAACTACAAATCTGTTTGACATGGAGATAGATGCTTTAGGGAAGCGAGTTAGGGAACTAGATTCCTCTGGAGGGTTTGTAGTTAAACTGAGGCTGCGATGTTTACAGGCCAAGAAGTGAAAGGGATGCAGTATGGCCAGGGAGTAGAAGTGAAACCACGATTGGTGCAACCAAAAAACACCAGAATAGTGTGCTATTTACGTGGCCGACCCGGGCACATACAGCGCTTCTGTCGGTCAGAAGGTCAAAGAGAAAGAGGTTGGATAAAGAGGAAGTTTCAAACGAGACAGCCACAGCAGGGTAGAGACAGGCCACAGCAGAGAGGCTTATAACATCAGCCCAATACCCAACTACATGGGATGATGGTGACATGATAGATGGTAATGAAAGTCATGATTGTATCATTGAATTAACTTCCTCATGTTCTTCCAGGGCTGATCTCTTGGATTCGCCCCTGGATGGGGGGGGAGCACATATATGTTGATGGATCATGTTCAAAACCTTTTGATGGTGTCTACCTTTGTGGGTATGCTGTGGTGTCAGAAACTGGGGAAACAATAGAGGCTTATGCCTTAGACTATAATTCAGCGCAAGCTGCAGAATTGGTAGCGTTACTAAGCTGATGGAGGGAAAACGGGTAACAATTTATACTGATTCAAAGTATGCATGGGTGTAGTGCATCACTTTGCCAGGACATGGGAAGCTAGGGATTTTAAGACAGCAGATGGTAAACCAATAGCGCATTCAAACTTTATAGAACAGTTAACTGAAGCAGTACAGCTACCTGCCGAAGTGGCCATTGTAAAAGTGAAGGGTCACGCAGCAGGAGATGATGAACAAGCTGTAGGAAATAGAAAAGCGGATGAGGCTGCAAAGCAAGCGGCAAAAGCCCAGATTAAAACTCCATTTGATATGGGTAACAAAAGTCAGGTAACTATGTCTGTGCACATAACTAATGTACCTGAAATTGACATTAAGATTCTGCAAAGTCAACCGACACAAACTGACTTAGAACAATGGAGTAAACACGGGTGTGCACCAGATAAAGATGGTATTGTGAGGGATGAAAAGGGAAGAATAGCACTCCCAAAGTTAGGATTGGTAATCCTCATTAGGCATTACCATGGTTTGTCGCATACGCGTTGTGCAAAAGTAGTACAAGTAATAAATCGTTTGTACTGCATCGCAGATGTACATAAAACAGCCAAGCTCATTCTAGACTCGTGTCTTACGTGTGCTAAGGTAAACCCACACAGACCGATTAAACATGAAGCACTACTGCATCCAGAAGCACCTTTTCAGCATGTACAGGTCGATTTTACGCATATGCCACCAATAGGTAATCTAAAGTACCTTCTGGTTATAGTAGACCGATTTTCAAAGTGGCCAGAAGCGTTCCCATGTGCAAAAGAGGACGCCAAGACCGTGGTTAAAATTCTAACTAAAGAGATAATTCCCAGATTTGGTATACCTACTACCATTGAGAGTGACAATGGGACGCCATTTGCGTCCAGGGTTACGCAGTTTTTGGCCAAATCATTGTCCATCGATTGGCATTTCTCCATACCGTACCATCCGCAATCATGTTCAAACATGGAACGTTTAAACAAAACCATTAAGGGACGACTGACAAAAGCCGTCCTGGAAACAGGGAAAAAATGGGTAGATTTGCTACCAGCAGTGTTAACAGAAATAAGAATGACTCCATCTTCCACCACTAAACTATCACCATTTGAAATATTAATGGGTAGGCCTTTCCCGACCCCATGGGTCAAAGGCCGCGCAGGCATTGTTTCTTTAGGAGACCTGGAGGTGATACAGGAGGACTACGTGACTTCCTTAATAGAAAAACTTAACTCTATATGTGCTGATGTTTCTTTGTGTCTTCCTCTCCCCTCAGAAAAGCCTACTCCTCCTTTTGTTCCAGGCCAGAGTGTGCTGATCAAAAGTCTGAAGCCGACGAGGATAGGAGAGCCGAAGTATCTTGGACCAGCCACTGTGATTGCAGTAACCAGGACGGGAGTTCTGACGGACTACCAGCCACAGTGGATACACGCCTCAAGAGTAAAGCAGTATTCTACAGGAGAGCAGGAAAGCTCCAATTTAAAATTGAATCCTGAAAAGGGGATTCACCTTAATGCTTAACAGGGAGGAGGAAAAACACTGATTAAGCTGAGGAGGGAACTACCTCTTATAGTGAGGTGGGGGTTATCCGAGGCTAGAAGATAGATGGCCCATTGAGCCAAACAGTGCTAACTCCTTATACAACCCTGTACGCATTAAGGGCCAAATTTATGGATTATCCGCTACTAGAGAGTTACATGCAGTGTTCAATTATAGAAGCTCTTCTTGCATTTGACGAACATATTGTTCAATTGACGAAAGAGGTCTTAGAGGGTACAGATCCACAATTTCAAGTGAGCATAGTAGATAAGATTGTTTGGAAAGACAAGAAGATACAACATATGTGCTTGTTAAACATTACTATATACAATGTTAAGTTCACTGATGCCGGGTTATATTATTGTGCTTGGGCTAGAGGGAATAGGGATGCTTATCAAGAAGTACAGATTAATGTAATCCATCCAGAACCCGACTTTAAAATACGAGAGGTAATGAAGGGACTTTTTTTCGAATCCAGTTAATACGCCACGTGATGTTTCACCAACCGATATAGAATTTATTATGAATTCAGGTATGAATGCTGGTATGAAGGAAGTTAGGGCAGCAAAAGCTAAGTGTGAAGGAAATTATGCATGTGCATTGGCACTACTGCAAAGAAGTGTTTTGAAGAATGAGGTAGAAGGAGATTGTTGGATTTGTATGCAGTTACAGTCAGTGTGGAAAACACAACAAATAACCTCAGAAATGTTACACCCTGAGAAAAATAAGTGTGATATGCCAAAGCAGATGACTGTGATAATGCAGATGGCAGATAACATAAGAGCGAATAGGTCACTGAGGTTTGCGCTCAAAGATTATAATTGTTCATATCCAGGACTACCTTTTAAAGGACCAGCATTTCAGGTGCAGTCACACCTCGCAGATTTATGTATTTGTGCAACTAAGGGAAAACATTATGTGGGGATGTCAGATTGCAGAACCACCATAACAGTGGATAACACAGTTCAGGGTAAGAGTAATTGCACTGTTAGGTAACAAAATGGGATAGTAGAGCGGTTTGGGTGTCCGTTCTCACATCTTGATAGTGCACCAGGGATGATTTGGACCTGTGGAGGAATGGCTTATTATCACTTAGATGAAGGAGATTGGCGTGGATGTTGTTATCCTGCTCTACTCTCCACAGAAACCACAGTATTGGTAAAAAGAGGTAGTGAGACTATCATGGGCAATGCTGCACAGCAGAGCAGAGAAAAACGAGATGTAAATAGCATGCCTAATCGATATAACGGGTATAAGACAGTGGATCCATGGACAACTCCAGGGGAAAATATGGGATGGTCCTTAGCGGGATTCTTTACTGGAGTAGGGACAACAGTAGCTTTAAATAAAATCAATGGGTTAGCATGGCAGGTTTTGTCATTGGAGAATGATACCGCTCATGCATTAGGGCTAATCACTGACGAGCTAAAGAAAATGAGAGAAGCAGTTATCCAAAATAGATTGGTCCTTGATCTGTTGACCTCTGAGAAAGGGGGAGTTTGTAAAATGTTGGGAGTATCTTGTTGTTTCTATATTCCAGACAGTTCAGATAACATCACAGACATCCTAACTCACATGAGGGAATCCATCCCGGAGCCAAGAAAAGATGACTCCTGGTTTAGCTGGCTGGACAGCCTTTGGGGTGGATGGGGAACCTGGATTTTCACCACTGTAATACCGATTATTGTTTTGCTGTTAATTGTATTGTTGTTCACTCCATGTATAATTCAGTTTATCAACAATTCCATTATGCGTACTATTGCTTCGCTTACAACGAGAGGGACTTATCAAGTTATGCTAAGTGTGCAACAAGAAGGGGCTCGTCCACCAGCTCCAGATCCAAGGCCTAACTTTGAACAAGATGAAGATGATTACAATAGCTATGCTCGTGTGTATCAGTTAGAGCCTGAAGAGTATAATCGGAATGCGGAAAGTGCAGTTTAAATGAATTATAACAGAATTTGATTTTTGCTTGATTACTCGATATAATCATAGAAATGATTACAGCATTTTATATCATTATAATCAGAAAGATGATTCCAGATAATTACATGTATTCAATTGCAAATGATATTAGTCATATTCATGTGTATCTTGATTTAACAGTAATACTAATGTGATTGTTTGGTTTTATGTTGATGTGACATTAATACCATTACTGATATTAATACTAATATGATTGTTTTATACGAGGCACAGGAGTGTTAAGTAAGACATTCTGTCTTAAAGTGGCCATTGTGAGATTGTAATAATCCTGACCTCCTGTGCCCTTCTCATACTAACCTGAAAAGTAGACATGACATAAGTCTAGCCTAGAGAATCATAGGACATGATGTACTGTTGTTTCCTGAAGGGTGTGATGTTTGATTTCACTTCTTCATATTTACCATATAAATGTTGAAGTCTTCCTTAATAAAGTGCCTTTGAGTGAATTACACCTTTTCTGTGTGTGGTTGTCTCAATGGTCCAGGATCCTGACTCTGTGCTCCATCGCTCACCTAAAATCGAATCTCGGCAGTTAATCAAGTTAGATATTAAATTCTAACATTGAAAAAATACATTTAATATTGTTGCATATTTCTGTAGGGTTCAATCAAACCTGTTAGCGATCTCGTTGATTTGTCGTCAGATACATTTTATATTAATGAATATTAACTTCAGATGCCAGTCAGCAATCGGAAGCAGTTTGTGTCAAATAAAAACATTTGTCTGTTCATATAAAACAGCTTGAAAAAAGTTGAAAAAATACATTTAATATTTTTGCATATTTCTGTACAGTTCCATCATATCTGTTAGCGATCTCGTTGATTTGTCGTCAGATACATTTTATATTGATAAATATTAACTTCAGATGCCAGTCAGCAATCGCAAGTGGTTTGTGTCAAATAAAAACATTTTCTGTTCATATAAAACAGCTTAAAAATAGTGTCAGGGCTTTGGTGTCAAATAAATACATTTAATATTTTTGTTCGTTTAGATCATACTTGTTTGCGATCTGATAAAATTATATGTGGCCCGCGAGACAATTTCATATGTCTATTATTAATGGCCCGCTGATTAATATTATTAATACAAATCCCATAATGCACAACAAAAGTTACCGTGCGGTCATGACCTCTAATCACCAAGCAACAGATCGCAGCATCAGCCCCTCCTCCCTGCTGCGCTGTTGTCATAGCCTCATCGGTGTTCAGCGGATAAATGGTTCAGTGCTTAAAATATCTCCGAAAGAAATGGCCAAACGAAAAGTAGACTTTGAAAACAGGGGTTTTCAAGAACGCTGGGAGGCAGAGTATATGTTTGTTGACATTGGAGGTAAACCTGTATGCCTTGTTTGCGGTGGTAATGTGGCCATAAATAAAGAATATAACATAAGACGGTATTATGAGACGAAACACGAGGACAAGTACAAAGACCTCAACATACAGCAGAAGCAACAGAAGGTCGAACAGGTTAAAAAGAGTCTAGTGTCACAGCAGACTATGTTTAAAAAAGCAAAATCGCAAAGTGAAGCTGTCGTGAAAGCTAGTTATATAGTGGCAGAAGAGATCGCAAAATCTGCCCGGCCATTTACCGAAGGAGAGTTTTTGAAGAGCTGCATGGTTAAAGTGTGCGATGTCGTGTGTGGACTAGTTGGAAGGATGCGGGAGAAGATGCAGAGGGAGAATTGCACATGTGAGCTGACAGTTTATCACTGCATTATCCACCAAGAATCGCTGTGCGGTAAAGCCCTTAAGATGGAACATGTAATGAGCACTGTGACACAGACAGTTAACTTTATAAGAGCCTGAGCCTTAAATCGCCAATTTCAGTCTTTTCTGGAGGAAATACAGTCGGAACTTGGTGACGTACCCTATCACACAGAGGTGCGATGGCTAAGTAGAGAAAAAGTTCTCAACAGATTTTTTGAGTTGCGTGAGGAAATCTGCCAGTTCATGGAAAGTAAAGGAAAAGACTCCACAGTTATCCGGAATGAAAAGTGGTTACACGAGTTAGCATTTCTGTGTGACATAACTAAGCATCTAACTGCACTAAACCTCCAGCTGCAGGGACGGAACCGTGTGATCACGGACATGTATGATGCAGTGAAAGCTTTTCAAGCCAAGCTACGCCTGTGCACTGTAAGCCCGGATTTTGTGTCTAATTAAACCATTTAATTACAATTGAACACAATATTTAAGTTTTACTGCATTGCTTATAAAATATAAGTAGATTCTACTAATTTGTAGACATATTTGAACCTGTGAATAAACTTAAGTTAAATTAACTGGTATTATGAAATTTATCTCCTGACCACGCCTCCTCCACCGGTGCTGCGAGTAACAGCGCCATTTTGTCACTGTGATTGTGTATGAATTTAAACTGTGGATGAATGTGGAAATTTAGATTTAGATAGTTCTATTGGCATTGTTTTCCGCCATTTATCTTTTATCACTTCCCTCGAGATACTCTTTGTGATCGGCAAAAGTTGTTGTTCGTCTAAATGACGGGACATTTCTCATCCATTGATAGCTAGTGTTCTCACTCGCCTGCGCTTGAACCCCTGACTGGCGAGTTCGCCTAACATTTTTTGCCTTTTTCTTTCAATGATTTCTTTTTCACTCGAGGAGCTGTTGTTTGTGAGGAGTGTAAATTTAGTTTTACTCATACAGTAGCCGCGATTCCAGCCGAGGAGCGACAATGGTGGAGCTAATATGGTGAGTGCAGTACGTTAATGTACCACGTTTAATTTAGACATGGCTATTGTTTGAAAGCATAAGTTTTCGTTAATTAGCGGTATAAATACAAAGGCGGATGAATATACTTCTGTTCTATCTAGGTTCAGAGTCCTCTTAACGACTATCTTGTTTTGGAAGAAAGAAGAAATGGAAGAGATGCTTTGAAAGCGTAAGTATGATCCTAATAACTGATAAGAGAGCACTGCTATTTACACATTTTCCCCCCGGTTTCACAGACAAGGCTTACGGCCAGTCTCAGAATAAAATAACATGTTTAATAACATGACAAGGAGTCTTTACTGAAAATACCTTGTAATGACATATTTTAAAATATGTCAGTGCCATTTTTCTTTTCTCAAGATGCACACCAGTAGTTTTAAGGCGTTTTTATAAAAGCTATTTAAGTATCTTAATTTAACTAAGGCCTAGTCCTGGCTTAAGCTAAGCCCTGTCTGTGAAACCCTGTCTCTTTGTTCAAACATGGAAATTATTCAAGAACAAAACAATTTCCTTGTTCACATTTATGCCACCTTCACACCAAAGTTCAAGATCAGCTGTATGTCGTGGGTTAACTGAGACCTGTTCTGAGGATGATCACTTTGACTAGCACAGTGTGTGTCAGAAGATTATTCATAATGATGATGGTGTGAGTCTGTCCTGCACTCATTCCTGTTATTTACAAGCTTTCCTGAATAACACTGATCTTCCTGACCATATGCCAGTAGTGTTTGTATGTGGATTTTACTTTAAATATTCTGTAGATGTACAATTAAACGTAAACCCTAAAGTCTAATTACCATTTTAGACTTTATTTTCTGAGAGCTGTACCACCTAACCACTGTATCTGACTGCTCCAGATTAATTTAGGCATTGATAGTGTTGCCATAGAAAAGCACAATTCCCAGTCCATTGACATGAACAGCTCACAAGCTGAACATCACAATGTTGTCCTCTCAGAATTAAAGTAATTACGACATGGTGTGAACGCAGCATATGACTTTGAGTATTTAACAACAGCATTGTCTAACTGACTTGATAATGTATTTGTCGTTCTGTTTCTTCCTCTGTTAGGAAGCAGCTGACAAGACAGACTTCAGTAAGAATCCTCAGCGTTGATCAAGAAAGTCCACAGCTCACCTCATCTAGAGTGGGACTCATCTTGGAAGAAAGCTTGGTAATGGATGAACTGACCAATCTCAGGCCTTCTATGTCCATTGTTTTCAGACTGATTTCCCTGCCTGCACCTGGACTATCCTAAGTGTATGAAAAGCATTTTATATTTTTTTTGGGAAAAGGTGAGCTGACACCTAAAATTCAGTATTGCCAATAGTGTGAACTCAGAGTGGGAAAAAACATATCGTTTTGATGCTGTTTGTTGCGATTCTGAGAAAGACTTGTTTGTGTGCTTAACGATAAGTTAATTTGTTGAACTAGTATCTTTTTGAACTTTTTTTTTCTCCCATGTTTTATGGGGAAATGTTTTCAGGATATGAAAAAATGGTTGTGTTGTGTTTTCAATTTAATATTTGTAATCGAATTGATTTAAAATAAAAGGGAAAATTGCATTAATGTTCCTTTATTTGTTTGCTTTTTTCTTAATTTTCTAGGTTAACAAATTTGAAAAATAAAACAATTGATATAGATTTAACTTGGAAATTAGTATATTTGACTTAAATATAATAGTTATAATAATTGCAAATGAAATGATGTTACAAAACATTTTAAGTTAAATGAAATGACCTTTGTAATTCATATTACAAAACATTTTAAGTTAAATAAACTTTACATTACTTAAATTTTTTAGGGCAACCAGTTTCCTCCAATTTTTTAAGTAAATTCA
The DNA here is from genome assembly GCA_012976165.1 of Labeo catla. Classification (NCBI taxonomy): domain Eukaryota; kingdom Metazoa; phylum Chordata; class Actinopteri; order Cypriniformes; family Cyprinidae; genus Labeo; species Labeo catla. The sequence continues at coordinate 1,715 of VONZ01003973.1, read as the reverse complement.
ACTTATCCGGGTTTAGAGTGTGGGAGATTCAGATGCAGCAAGGAAATTTATGTCACTTTCCGTGTTGCCAAACAATTACAAGCCAGGCCTCCAACGCCACATTTCCAAATGCGCATTTTGCTGATAAACTGAGCACGCTGCGCGCTGAGTTCACGCGACGCTTTGCGGACTTTGAAGCGCAGAAATTTAATTTAGAACTGTTCAGTAATCCATTTGCAGTTGACGCTGAAAAAGCACCAGCAAACATTCAGATGGAGCTGATAGAACTCCAGTGTAACAGCATACTCAAGGCAAAGTATGACACTGTGGGGCCCGCACAGTTCCCCAGCTTCATTCCCGAAATGATGCCTCAACTTCGCTTGCAAGCTGCTCGAATGCTCTGCATGTTTGGTAGTACGTATTTGTGTGAGCAACTTTTTTCTTTGATGAAGATGAACAAAAACGCACACAGAAGTCTCACTGATGAACACCTCCACTCCACTCTAAGAGTTTCCACAGCTCAGAACCTAACCCCAAACATTAATGAACTTGTAGCCAAGAAAAGATGCCAAACATCCCACAAGGACAAAATGACATAAAAAAGAAAAGAAAATATTTTTGTTATTTGTTTATTTATTTTTATTTTTTTGCACCTTTTCCTGAAATCAAAATACAGTTTTATTTGCAAGATTTGCACAATTTTCACAAGCTTGTTTATATCTGAAATGTCCTCTTTTTAAAAATTATTTGAACCAAATAATTTTATTATTTTTTGTTTAGTTTATTTTATAAAATGTATTATTTTATTATTTAATTTGTGTTATTGAGAATATTTACAGTATTCTGGTTGTTCAAATTCAGATTTCTGATTAAACAAAAAGTAATTTTAGTCTGTTCAATAAAATGTTAACCTGTTTGGCCCGTGACTTACACTGTGTTTTAAATTTTGGCCCCTTCTCTGATTGAGTTTGACACCCCTGGTTTAGATCATACTTGTTTGCGATCTCGTGGATTTGGCGTCAGATACATTTTATGTTAATCAATATTAACTTCAGATACCAGTCAGCAATTACAAGCAGTTTTTCTCAAATAAAAACATTTTCTGTTAATATAAAATAACTTGAAAAAAGTTGAAAAAATACATTTAATATTTTTGCATATTTCTGTACAGTTCCATCATAAGTGTTAGCGATCTCGTGGATTTGGCGTCAGATACATTTTATATTAATAAATATTAACTTCAAATATCAGTCAGAAATCGGAAGCAGTTTTGGTCAAATAAAAACATTTTCTGTTAATATAAAAAAAACTTGAAAAAAGTTGAAAAAATACATTTAATATTTTTGCATATTTATGTAGGGTTCAATCATACTTGTTAGCGATCTCGTGGATTTGGTGTCAGATACATTTTATTTTAATAAATATTAACTTCAGATACCAGTCAGCAATCGCAAGCAGTTTGTGTCAAATAAAAACATTTTCTGTTCATATAAAACAGCTTGAAAATAGTGTCAGGGCTTTGCTGTCAAATAAATACATTTCATATTTTTGTTCGTTTAGATCATACTTGTTTGCGATCTCGTGGATTTGGAGTCAGATACATTTTATATTAATAAATATTAACTTCAGATGCCAGTCAGCAATCGGAAGCAGTTTTTGTCAAATAAAAACATTTCCTGTTCTTATAAAATAGCTTGAAAAAAGGGTCAGGGCTTTGGTGTCAAATAAATACATTT
>VONZ01003972.1:0-14297 GCA_012976165.1 Labeo catla | reverse complement strand
CTCCTGACGCTTCTATGGTTTTAATTCCCCACATTAATTGGTGAATTTGACCTCACTATAGAGATGGTAAGCTGCGATTCTTGATCGTCAGATTGAGCTCTGTCAGGATGCTTACCTCCATTAGAGCAGATTTATTAAGGCGTAAAAACAAATACAGCTGTTCCATGCGGTAGGCAGAGACTGACTCTTCACTGAAGCTAAGCAGGCCTGAGACTGGTGTGTATACTGATGGGAGACCCTTTGTCAAAAAATAATTTTGATGCTGTCGGCATTTTTAGTCCGGCCAGCAGGGGGTGATCATTCCCTGACATGTGCTGCGTGGGTCCAAAAGTCCAAGTATAACAAAAAGGAGAGATTTTTTGATTAAGCCACGAACCAGCCTCTGTAAACAGGAGCGGCTTTCGGATGAGACATTAAACTGGCCTCCTGACCTTCTATGGTTTTTAATTCCCCACATTAATTATGAATTTGACCTCATTCATAGACATGGTAGCGCATTCTGATGGCCATATTAGGCCTGTCAGGAGGCGCTTCCCCTCCATTACAGCAGATTTATTAAAGCCGAAAAACCAAGTTTAGCTGTTCCTTCCGGTAGCCGGGGTCTGGTTGCTCTGTGGTCATTAATTCCCTACCTTAATTATGAATTTGACCTCAATTATAGAGATGGTAGCGCATTCTGACGGCCGCATTGAGCCTGTCAGTATGCGCTACCCCTCCATTAGAGCAGATTTATTAAGATGGTAAAAACAAGTTCAGCTCTTCCATGCGGTAGGCAGAGACTGACTCTTCACTGAAGCTATGCAGGCCTGAGACTGGTCTGTATACTGATGGGAGACCCTTTGTCAAAAAATAATTTTGCTGCTGGCGGCATTTTTAGTCCGGCCTGCAGGGGGTGATCATTCCCTGACATGTACTGCATGGGTCCAAAAGTCCAAGTATGAAGAAAAGGACATTTTTGATTGCCACGAACCAACCTCTGTAACAGAGCGCCCTCCTCCGGAAGAGACATTAAACTGGCCTCCTGACGTTCTATGGTTTTTAATTCCCCACATTAATTATAAATTTGACCTCATTCATAGACATGGTACCGCATTCTGACGGCCGCATTGAGCCTGTCAGGATGCGCTACCCCTCCATTAGAGCAGATTTATTAAGGCCATAAAAACAAGTTCAGCTGTTCCTTCCCGTAGCCGGAGTCTGGTTGCTCTGTGGTCATTAATTCCCTACCTTAATTATGAATTTGACCTCAATTATAGAGATGGTAGCGCATTCTGACGGCCGCATTGAGCCTGTCAGGATGCGCTACCCCTCCATTAGAGCAGATTTATTAAGGCATAAAAACAAATTCAGCTGTTCCATGCGGTAGGCAGAGACTGACTCTTCACTGAAGCTAAGCAGGCCTGAGACTGGTGTGTATACTGATGGGAGACCCTTTGTCAAAAAATAATTTTGATGCTGGCGGCATTTTTAGTCCGGCCAGCAGGGGGTGATCATTCCCTGACATGTGCTGCGTGGGTCCAAAAGTTCAAGTATAACAAAAAGGAGAGATTTTTTGACTAAGCCACGAACCAACCTCTGTAAACAGGAGCGTCCTCCGGAAGAGACATTAAACTGGCCTCCTGACGTTCTATGGTTTTTAATTCCCCACATTAATTATGAATTTGACCTCATTCATAGACATGGTAGCGCATTCTGAAGGCTGCATTAAGCCTGTCAGGATGCGCTACCCCTCCATTAGAGCAGATTTATTAAGGCAGCAAAAACAAGTTCAGATGTTCCATGCGGTAGGCAGAGACTGACTCTTCACTGAAGCTAAGCAGGCCTGAGACTGGTCTGTGTACGAATGGGAGACCCTTTGTCAAAAAATAATTTTGCTGCTGGCGGCATTTTTAGTCCGGCCTGCAGGGGGTGATCATTCCCTGACATGTGCTGCATGGGTCTAAGATTCCAAGTATAACAAAAAGGAGCGATTTTTGGATTAAGCCACGAACCAGCCTCTGTAAACAGGAGCGTCTTTCGGAAGAGACATTAAACTGGCATCCTGACCTTCTATGGTTTTTAATTCCCCACATTAATTATGAATTTGACCTCATTCATAGAGATGGTAGAGCATTCTGATGGCCGTATTAGGCCTGTCAGGATGCGCTACCCCTCCATTACAGCAGATTTATTAAAGCCGAAAAACCAAGTTTAGCTGTTCCTTGCGGTAGCCAGAGTCTGGTTGCTCTGTGGTCATTAATTCCCTACCTTAATTATGAATTTGACCTCAATTATAGAGATGGTAGCGCATTCTGACGGCCGCATTGAGCCTGGCAGGATGCGCTACCCCTCCATTAGAGCAGATTCATTAAGGTGATGAAAACAAGTTCAGCTGTTCCATGCGGTAGGCAAAGGCTGACTCTTCGCTGAAGCTAAGCAGGCCTGAGACTGGTCTGTATACTGATGGGAGACCCTTTGTCAAAAAATAATTTTGCTGCTGGCGGCATTTTTAGTCCGGCCTGCAGGGGGTGCTCATTCCCTGACATGTACTGCATGGGTCCAAAAGTCCAAGTATGAAGAAAAGGAGCGATTTTTTGATTAAGCCACGAACCAACCTCTGTAAACAGGAGCGTCCTCCGGAAGAGACATTAAACTGGCCTCCTGACGTTCTATGGTTTTTAATTCCCCACATTAATTATAAATTTGACCTCATTCATAGACATGGTAGCGCATTCTGACGGCCGCATTGAGCCTGTCAGGATGCGCTACCCCTCCATTAGAGCAGATTTATTAAGGCCATAAAAACAAGTTCAGTTGTTCCTTCCTCGTGAAATGAGTCTGGTTGCTCTGTGGTCATTAATTCCCTACATTAATTATTAATTTGACCTCAATTATAGAGATGGTAGCGCATTCTGACGGCCGCATTGAGCCTGTCAGGATGCGCTACCCCTCCATTAGAGCAGATTTATTAAGGCGTAAAAACAAATACAGCTGTTCCATGCGGTAGGCAGAGACTGACTCTTCACTGAAGCTAAGCAGGCCTGAGACTGATGTGTATACTGATGGGAGACCCTTTGTCAAAAAATAATTTTGATGCTGGCGGCATTTTTAGTCCGGCCAGCAGGGGGTGATCATTCCCTGACATGTGCTGCGTGGGTCCAAAAGTCCAAGTATAACAAAAAGGAGAGATTTTTTGATTGGGTTTCACGAACCAGCCCTGTAAACAGGAGCTGCCTTCGATGAGACACAACCATTCTTGACCTTCTATGGTTTTAATTTCACATTAATTGCGTGAATTTGACCTCATTCATAGACACACATGGTAGCGCGATTCTGATGGTATCGTGATAGGGCCTGAAACAGACGCGCTTCCACCCATTACAGCAGATTTATTAAAGCCTAAAACCAAGTTTAGCTGTTCCTTCCGGTATCGGAGTCTGTTGCTCTGTGGTCATTAATTCTACCTTAATTTTATGAATTTGACTCTCACTATAGAGATGGTAGCCATTCTGACGCCGCGATTGAGCTCTCTGTCAGGATGCGCTTACCTCCATTAGAGCAGATTCATTAAGGTGACAGAAAACAAGTTCAGCTGTTCCATGCGGTAGGCAGAGGCTGACTCTTCGCTGAAGCTTTCAAGCAGGCCTGGAGACTGGTCTGTATATAATTGACAGACCCTTGTCAGTGTAATAATTTTGTTGCTGGCTGCATTTTTAGTCCGCCTGCAAGTGATCATTCCCCGACATGTACCGTATGGGTCCAAAAGTCTGCATGAAGAAAAGGAGCCGCATTTTTGATTAAGCTAATGAACCAACCCTGTAAACAGGTGGAGCTGCCTCGAAGAGACATACATTAAACTGGCCTCCTGACGCTCTATGGTTTTAATTCCCCACATTAATTATAAATTTGACCTCATTCATAGACATGGTAGCGCATTCTGACGGCCGCATTGAGCCTGGCAGGATGCGCTACCCCTCCATTAGAGCAGATTTATTAAGGCCATAAAAACAAGTTCAGCTGTTCCTTCCCGTAGCCGGAGTCTGGTTGCTCTGTGGTCATTAATTCCCTACCTTAATTATGAATTTGACCTCAATTATAGAGATGGTAGCGCATTCTGACGGCCGCATTGAGCCTGTCAGGATGCGCTACCCCTCCATTAGAGCAGATTTGTTAAGGTGGTAAAAAAAAGTTCAGATGTTCCATGCGGTAGGCAGAGACTGACTCTTCACTGAAGCTAAGCAGGCCTGAGACTGGTCTGTATACGAATGGGAGACCCTTTGTCAAACAATAACTTTGCTGCTGGCGGCATTTTTAGTCCGGCCAGCAGGGGGTGATCATTCCCTGACATGTGCTGCATGGGTCCAAAATTCCAAGTATAACAAAAAGGAGCGATTTTTTGATTAAGCCACGAACCAGCCTCTGTAAACAGGAGCGTCTTTCGGAAGAGACATTAAACTGGCATCCTGACCTTCTATGGTTTTTAATTCCCCACATTAATTATGAATTTGACCTCATTCATAGAGATGGTAGCGCATTCTGATGGCCGTATTAGGCCTGTCAGGATGCGCTACCCCTCCATTACAGCAGATTTATTAAAGCCGAAAAACCAAGTTTAGCTGTTCCTTGCGGTAGCCGGAGTCTTGTTGCTCTGTGGTCATTAATTCCCTACCTTAATTATGAATTTGACCTCAATTATAGAGATGGTAGCGCATTCTGACGGCCGCATTGAGCCTGTCAGGATGCGCTACCGCTCCATTAGAGCAGATTTATTAAGGTGGTGAAAACAAGTTCAGCTGTTCCATGCGGTAGGCAGAGAGTGACTCTTCGCTGAAGCTAAGCTGGCCTGAGACTGGTCTGTATACTAATGGGAGACCCTTTGTCAAAAAATAATTTTGCTGCTGGCGGCATTTTTAGTCCGGCCAGCAGGGGGTGATCATTCCCTGACATGTGCTGCATGGGTCCAAAAGTCCAAGTATAACAAAAAGGAGAGATTTTTTGATTAAGCCACGAACCAGCCTCTGTAAACAGGAGCGTCTTTCGGAAGAGACATTAAACTGGCTTCCTGACCTTCTATGTTTTTTAATTCCCCACATTAATTATGAATTTGACCTCATTCATAGAGATGGTAGCGCATTCTGATGGCCGTATTAGGCCTGTCAGGATACGCTACCCCTCCATTACAGCAGATTTATTAAAGCCGAAAAACCAAGTTTAGCTGTTCCTTCCCGTAGCCGGAGTCTGGTTGCTCTGTGGTCATTAATTCCCTACCTTAATTATGAATTTGACCTCAATTATAGAGATGGTAGCGCATTCTGACGGCCGCATTGAGCCTGTCAGGATGCGCTACCCCTCCATTAGAGCAGATTCTTTAAAGTGATGAAAACAAGTTCAGCTGTTCCATGCAGTAGGCAGAGGCTGACTCTTCGCTGAAGCTAAGCAGGCCTGAGACTGGTCTGTGTACTGATGGGAGACCCTTTGTCAAAAAATAATTTTGCTGCTGGCGGCATTTTTAGTCCGGCCTGCAGGGGGTGATCATTCCCTGACATGTACTGCATGGGTCCAAAATTCCAAGTATAACAAAAAGGAGCGATTTTTTGATTAAGCCACGAACCAGCCGCTGTAAACAGGAGCGTCTTTCGGAAGAGACATTAAACTGGCTTCCTGACCTTCTATGTTTTTTAATTCCCCACATTAATTATGAATTTGACCTCATTCATAGAGATGGTAGCGCATTCTGATGGCCGTATTAGGCCTGTCAGGATACGCTACCCCTCCATTACAACAGATTTATTAAAGCCGAAAAACCAAGTTTAGCTGTTCCTTCCCGTAGCCGGAGTCTGGTTGCTCTGTGGTCATTCATTCCCTACCTTAATTATGAATTTGACCTCAATTATAGAGATGGTAGCGCATTCTGACGGCCGCATTGAGCCTGTCAGGATGCACTACCCCTCCATTAGAGCAGATTTATTAAAGCCGAAAAACCAAGTTTAGCTGTTCCTTGCGGTAGACGGAGTCTGGTTGGCTCTGTGGTCATTAATTCCCTACCTTAATTATGAATTTGACCTCAATTATAGAGATGGTAGCGCATTCTGACGGCCGCATTGAGCCTGTCAGGATGCGCTACCCCTCCATTAGAGCAGATTTATTAAGATGGCAAAAACAAGTTCAGCTGTTCCATGCAGTAGGCAGAGACTGCCTCTTCGCTGAAGCTAAGTAGGCCTGAGACTGGTCTGTATACTGATGGGAGATCCTTTGTCAAAAAATAATTTTGCTGCTGGCGGCATTTTTAGTCCGGCCAGCAGGGCGTGATCATTCCCTGACATGTGCTGCATGGGTCCAAAATTCCAAGTATAACAAAAAGGAGCGATTTTCTGATTAAGCCACGAACCAGCCTCTGTAAACAAGAGCGTCTTTCGGAAGAGACATTAAACTGGCCTCCTGACCTTCTATGGTTTTTAATTCCCCACATTAATTATGAATTTGACCTCATTCACAGACATGGTAGCGCATTCTGATGGCCGTATTAGGCCTGTCAGGATGCGCTTCCCCTCCATTACAGCAGATTTATTAAAGCCGAAAAACCAAGTTTAGCTGTTCCTTCCGGTAGCCGGAGTCTGGTTGCTCTGTGGTCATTAATTCCCTACCTTAATTATGAATTTGACCTCAATTATAGAGATGGTAGCGCCTTCTGACGGCCGCATTGAGCCTGTCAGGATGCGCTACCCCTCCATTAGAGCAGATTTATTAAGGCGTAAAAACAAATACAGCTGTTCCATGCGGTAGGCAGAGACTGACTCTTCACTGAAGCTAAGCAGGCCTGAGACTGGTCTGTATACTAATGGGAGACCCTTTGTCAAAAAATAATTTTGCTGCTGGCGTACTTTAGTCCGGGCCAGTATCATTCCCCTGACATGCTGCGGCTGGGTCCAAAAAATTCCAAAGTATAACAAAATAGATTATTTTTACTTTCGCTTTCACGAACCAGCCCTTAAATGGACGCTCGGAAGAGATAATAAACTGCTCCTCTGACCTTCTATGGGTTTTAATTCCCACATTAATTGCGACTTCTGACTTATTCTCGAGAGATGGTATGATTCTGATGGCCGAGCAGCTTTCCGTCAGGATGCGCTTTACCCTCCATTGGCAGCAGATTTATTGAAAGCCGAAAACCAAGTTTAGTTCGTTCTCGCGGTAAAGTCGGAGTCTGCCGCTGTGGTCATTAATTCCCACCTTAATTGGCGAAATTTGACCTCAATTATAGAGATGGTAGCGCATTCTGACGGCCGCATTGAGCCTGTCAGGATGCGCTACCCCTCCATTAGAGCAGATTTATTAAGGCGGTGAAAACAAGTTCAGCTGTTCCATGAGGTAGGCAGAGACTGACTCTTTGCTGAAGCTAAGCAGGCTTGAGACTGGTCTGTATACTGATGGGAGATCCTTTGTCAAAAAATAATTTTGCTGCTGGCAGCATTTTTAGTCCGGCCAGCAGGGGGTGATCATTCCCTGACATGTGCTGCATGGGTCCAAAAGTCCAAGTATAACAAAAAGGAGAGATTTTTTGATTAAGCCACGAACCAGCCTCTGTAAACAGGAGCGTCTTTCGGAAGAGACATTAAACTGGCTTCCTGACCTTCTATGTTTTTTAATTCCCCACATTAATTATGAATTTGACCTCATTCATAGAGATGGTAGCGCATTCTGATGGCCGTATTAGGCCTTCGTGGATGCCACCTCCATTACAGCAGATCATTTCAGTCGTCCAAGTTTAGCTGTTCCGCATCTGAGTCTGGTTGGCTCTCGCGGTCATTAAATTCATCTTTACCATGAATTTCGACTTCAATGATGGTGTTTTTGCATTCTGACGTCGAGATTGATCTTGCCGTACGCTTTACCTGGCCAGGAGCAGATTTATTAAAGATGGCAACAAGTCTTCAGCTGTTCCATGGTGAGGATCTGGCCTCTTCGCTGAAGCTGGCAGGCCTGAGACTGGTCTGTATACTGATGGGAGACCCTTTGTCAAAAAATAATTTTGCTGCTGGCGGCATTTTTAGTCCGGCCAGCAGGGGGTGATCATTCCCTGACATGTGCTGCATGGGTCCAAAATTCCAAGTATAACAATAAGGAGCGATTTTCTGATTAAGCCACGAACCAGCCTCTGTAAACAGGAGCGTCTTTCGGAAGAGACATTAAACTGCCATCCTGACCTTCTATGGTTTTTAATTCCCCACATTAATTATGAATTTGACCTCAGTTATAGAGATGGTAGCGCATTCTGATGGCCGCATTGAGCCTGTCAGGATGCGCTACCCCTCCATTAGAGCAGATTTATTAAGGTGGTGAAAACAAGTTCAGCTGTTCCATGAGGTAGGCAGAGACTGACTCTTTGCTGAAGCTAAGCAGGCTTGAGACTGGTCTGTATACTGATGGGAGATCCTTTGTCAAAAAATAATTTTGCTGCTGGCAGCATTTTTAGTCCGGCCAGCAGGGGGTGATCATTCCCTGACATGTGCTGCATGGGTCCAAAATTCCAAGTATAACAAAAAGGAGCGATTTTTTGATTAAGCCACGAACCAGCCTCTGTAAACAGGAGCGTCTTTCGGAAGAGACATTAAACTGGCATCCTGACCTTCTATGGTTTTTAATTCCCCACATTAATTATGAATTTGACCTCATTCATAGAGATGGTAGCGCATTCTGATGGCCGTATTAGGCCTGTCAGGATGCGCTACCCCTCCATTACAGCAGATTTATTAAAGCCGAAAAACCAAGTTTAGCCGTTCCTTCTGGTAGCCGGAGTCTGGTTGCTCTGTGGTCATTAATTCCCTACCTTAATTATGAATTTGACCTCAATTATAGAGATGGTAGCGCATTCTGATGGCCGCATTGAGCCTGTCAGGATGCGCTACCCCTCCATTAGAGCAGATTTATTAAGGCCATAAAAACAAGTTCAGCTGTTCCCTGCGGTAGGCAGAGACTGACTCTTCACTGAAGCTAAGCAGGCCTGAGACTGGTTTGTATACTGATGGGAGACCCTTTGTCAAAAAAATTTTTGCTGCTGGCGGCATTTTTAGTCCGGCCAGCAGGGGGTGATCATTCCCTGACATGTGCTGCATGGGTCCAAAAGTCCAAGTATAACAAAAAGGAGATATTTTTTGATTAAGCCACGAACCAGCCTCTGTAAACAGGAGCGTCTTTCGGATGAGACATTAAACTGGTTTCCTGGCCTTCTATGGTTTTTAATTCCCCACATTAATTATGAATTTGACCTCATTCATAGAGATGGTAGCGCATTCTGATGGCCGTATTAGGCCTGTCAGGATGCGCTACCCCTCCATTACAGCAGATTTATTAAAGCCGAAAAACCAAGATTAGCTGTTCCTTGCGGTAGCCGGAGTCTGGTTGCTCTGTGGTCATTAATTCCCTACCTTAATTATGAATTTGACCTCAATTATAGAGATGGTAGCGCATTCTGACGGCCGCATTGAGCCTGTCAGGATGCGCTACCCCTCCATTAGAGTAGATTTATTAAGGTGGTTAAAACAAGTTCAGCTGTTCCATGCGGTAGGCAGAGACTGACTCTTTGCTGAAGCTAAGCTGGCCTGAGACTGGTCTGTATACTAATGGGAGACCCTTTGTCAAAAAATAATTTTGCTGCTGGCGGCATTTTTAGTCCGGCCAGCAGGGGGTGATCATTCCCTGACATGTGCTGCATGGGTCCAAAAGTCCAAGTATAACAAAAAGGAGATATTTTTTGATCAAGCCACGAACCAGCCTCTGTAAACAGGAGCGTCTTTCGGATGAGACATTAAACTGGCATCGTGACCTTCTATGGTTTTTAATTCCCCACATTAATTATGAATTTGACCTCATTCATAGAGATGGTAGCGCATTCTGATGGCCGTATTAGGCCTGTCAGGATGCGCTACCCCTCCATTACAGCAGATTTATTAAAGCCGAAAAACCAAGATTAGCTGTTCCTTGCGGTAGCCGTAGTCTGGTTGCTCTGTGGTCATTAATTCCCTACATTAATTATGAATTTGACCTCAATTATAGAGATGGTAGCGCATTCTGACGGCCACATTGAGCCTGTCAGGATGCGCTACCCCTCCATTAGAGCAGATTTATTAAGGTGGTGAAAACAAGTTCAGCTGTTCCATGAGGTAGGCAGAGACTGACTCTTCGCAGAAGCTAAGCAGGCTTGAGATTGGTCTGTATACTGATGGGAGATCCTTTGTCAAAAAATAATTTTGCTGCTGGCGGCATTTTTAGTCCGGCCAGCAGGGGGTGATCATTCCCTGACATATGCTGCATGGGTCCAAAAGTCCAAGTATAACAAAAAGGAGCGATTTTTTGATTAAGCCACGAACCAGCCTCTGTAAACAAGAGCGTCTTTCGGAAGAGACATTAAACTGGCCTCCTGACCTTCTATGGTTTTTAATTCCCCACATTAATTATGAATTTGACCTCATTCACAGACATGGTAGCGCATTCTGATGGCCGTATTAGGCCTGTCAGGATGCGCTTCCCCTCCATTACAGCAGATTTATTAAAGCCGAAAAACCAAGTTTAGCTGTTCCTTGCGGTAGCCGAAGTCTGGTTGCTCTGTGGTCATTAATTCCCTACCTTAATTATGAATTTGACCTCAATTATAGAGGTGGTAGCGCATTCTGACGGCCGCATTGAGCCTGTCAGGATGCGCTACCCCTCCATTAGAGCGGATTTATTAAGATGGCAAAAACAAGTTCAGCTGTTCCATGCAGTAGGCAGAGACTGCCTCTTTGCTGAAGCTAAGTAGGCCTGAGACTGGTCTGTATACTGATGGGAGACCCTTTGTCAAAAAATAATTTTGCTGCTGGCGGCATTTTTAGTCCGGCCAGCAGGGGGTGATCATTCCCTGACATGTACTGCATGGGTCCAAAAGTTCAAGTATGAAGAAAAGGAGCGATTTTTTGATTAAGCCACGAACCAGCCTCTGTAAACAGGAGCGTCTTTCGGATGAGACATTAAACTGGCCTCCTGACCTTCTATGGTTTATAATTCCCCACATTAATTATGAATTTGACCTCATTCATAGAGATGGTAGCGCATTCTGATGGCCGTATTAGGCCTGTCAGGATGCGCTACCCCTCCATTACAGCAGATTTATTAAAGCCGAAAAACCAAGTTTAGCTGTTCCTTGCGGTAGCCGGAGTCTTGTTGCTCTGTGGTCATTAATTCCCTACCTTAATTATGAATTTGACCTCAATTATAGAGATGGTAGCGCATTCTGACGGCCGCATTGAGCCTGTCAGGATGCGCTACCGCTCCATTAGAGCAGATTTATTAAGGTGGTGAAAACAAGTTCAGCTGTTCCATGCGGTAGGCAGAGAGTGACTCTTCGCTGAAGCTAAGCTGGCCTGAGACTGGTCTGTATACTAATGGGAGACCCTTTGTCAAAAAATAATTTTGCTGCTGGCGGCATTTTTAGTCCGGCCAGCAGGGGGTGATCATTCCCTGACATGTGCTGCATGGGTCCAAAAGTCCAAGTATAACAAAAAGGAGCGATTTTTTGATTAAGCCACGAACCAGCCTCTGTAAACAGGAGCGTCTTTCGGAAGAGACATTAAACTGGCTTCCTGACCTTCTATGTTTTTTAATTCCCCACATTAATTATGAATTTGACCTCATTCATAGAGATGGTAGCGCATTCTGATGGCCGTATTAGGCCTGTCAGGATGCGCTACCCCTCCATTACAGCAGATTTATTAAAGCCGAAAAACCAAGATTAGCTGTTCCTTGCGGTAGCCGTAGTCTGGTTGCTCTGTGGTCATTAATTCCCTACATTAATTATGAATTTGACCTCAATTATAGAGATGGTAGCGCATTCTGACGGCCGCATTGAGCCTGTCAGGATGCGCTACCCCTCCAGTAGAGCAGATTTATTAAGGTGGTGAAAACAAGTTCAGCTGTTCCATGAGGTAGGCAGAGACTGACTCTTCGCAGAAGCTAAGCAGGCTTGAGACTGGTCTGTATACTGATGGGAGATCCTTTGTCAAAAAATAATTTTGCTGCTGGCGGCATTTTTAGTCCGGCCAGCAGGGGGTGATCATTCCCTGACATATGCTGCATGGGTCCAAAAGTCCAAGTATAACAAAAAGGAGCGATTTTTTGATTAAGCCACGAACCAGCCTCTGTAAACAAGAGCGTCTTTCGGAAGAGACATTAAACTGGCCTCCTGACCTTCTATGTTTTTTAATTCCCCACATTAATTATGAATTTGACCTCATTCACAGACATGGTAGCGCATTCTGATGGCCGTATTAGGCCTGTCAGGATGCGCTTCCCCTCCATTACAGCAGATTTATTAAAGCCGAAAAACCAAGTTTAGCTGTTCCTTCCGGTAGCCGGGGTCTGGTTGCTCTGTGGTCATTAATTCCCTACCTTAATTATGAATTTGACCTCAATTATAGAGATGGTAGCGCATTCTGACGGCCGCATTGAGCCTGTCAGGATGCGCTACCCCTCCATTAGAGCAGATTTATTAAGATGGTAAAAACAAGTTCAGCTGTTCCATGCGGTAGGCAGAGACTGACTCTTCACTGAAGCTAAGCAGGCCTGAGAGTGGTCTGTATACTGATGGGAGACCCTTTGTCAAAAAATAATTTTGTCCGGCCAGCAGGGGGTGATCATTCCCTGACATGTGCTGCATGGGTCCAAAATTCCAAGTATAACAAAAAGGAGCGATTTTCTGATTAAGCCACGAACCAGCCTCTGTAAACAGGAGCGTCTTTCGGAAGAGACATTAAACTGGCCTCCTGACCTTCTATGGTTTTTAATTCCCCACATTAATTATGAATTTGACCTCAGTTATAGAGATGGTAGCGCATTCTGACGGCCGCATTGAGCCTGTCAGGATGCGCTACCCCTCCATTAGAGCAGATTTATTAAGGTGGTGAAAACAAGTTCAGCTGTTCCATGAGGTAGGCAGAGACTGACTCTTTGCTGAAGCTAAGCAGTCCTGGACTGGTCTGTACACTGATGGGAGACCCTTTGTCAAAAAGTTATTTTGCTGCTGGCGGTATTTTTAGTCCGGCCAGCAGGGGGTGATCATTCCCTGACATGTGCTGCATGGGTCCAAAAGTCCAAGTATAACAAAAAGGAGCGATTTTTTGATTAAGCCACGAACCGGCCTCTGTAAACAGGAGCGTCTTTCGGAAGAGACATTAAACTGGCCTCCTGACCTTCTATGGTTTTTAATTCCCCACATTAATTATGAATTTGACCTAGTTTTAGTCCGGCCAGCAGGGGGTGATCATTCCCTAACATGTAGTGTATGGGTTTAAAAGTCCTTGTATAAAGGACCTTTTTGAGATGAGGCATTAAACTGGCCTCTTGATTTTCTGTGGTCATTAATTCGCCACCTTAACTGTTTTGTTAAAAATTAGCTCATGTAGTTTTATTTATATTTAAGCCTTATTATCAACCATATCTGAATCTTGATCTATTGGGTAGGCTATCTTCTTCCAACATACAGATAGATATATAGTTAACAAATTAAGACCAATAGGTTCAAATAAATTTGTTATATTAATCTGTTATTTTTAGATTCATGCTGCATTGCAGATTGTATTATACATTTAATTTCTACCCAGCACTGACAAAAAAAAGAGACACAATTGACAGCACATTGTTTATTTAAATTACACAACAATATAGAGACATTAAACATCAAATACTGGGATGCAGTTTGCAGAGACCAAGAGAGAAAGAAATAAGACAGAATGAGAGAAATATACATATCCCTCAATAATAAGATCACAAAGATGGTGTTAGCATCTTCAACAAAAAAAGATGATAATGTTGTTAACTTTCAGGTAGTTTACATGAAATGAAAAATTAACTTTCTGTAAGATTGTTTACATTCCTATTACATCCTCTATGGCACCATAGGGACAGGGGGAGGTATACTATTGCGCGCACACACACGCACGCACACACACACACAAACACACACTGCATTCACTTCATCTCAAAACTTGCACATTGTAATTGCTATAATTGTGATTAAGTTCAGGTCAGTGCTGTAAGGTTTTGATAGTTTCAGACAGTCACTCATTCACACACACATGTTGAGTAGCACCATGTTAGTTAATCAACTGACTGTAAATGCAACACTTATTTTCCAACTTAGTGTTTTATGAATGCGTAGTCCAAGAAATCTGCAAAACTGAAAATTAAAAAACAAATTCCCAGTTGGTCTTTGCAGAGTGGGAAAGGGAGCGTCTACCAATGATGTTTGCCTCTTACTGGACTACATACTGAATATTTAAATATGGAGA
>VONZ01003971.1:0-24875 GCA_012976165.1 Labeo catla | reverse complement strand
TTAATAAATCTGCTCTAATGGAGGGGTAGCGCATCCTGACAGGCTCAATGCGGCCATCAGAATGCGCTACCATCTCTATAACTGAGGTCAAATTCATAATTAATGTGGGGAATTAAAAACCATAGAAGGTCAGGATGGCAGTTTAATGTCTCTTCCGAAAGACGCTCCTGTTTACAGAGGCTGGTTCGTGGCTTAATCAGAAAATCGCTCCTTATTGTTATACTTGGAATTTTGGACCCATGCAGCACATGTCAGGGAATGATCACCCCCTGCTGGCCGGACTAAAAATGCCGCCAGCAGCAAAATTATTTTTTGACAAAGGATCTCCCATCAGTATACAGACCAGTCTCGAGCCTGCTTAGCTTCAGCAAAGAGTCAGTCTCTGCCTACCTCATGGAACAGCTGAACTTGTTTTCACCACCTTAATAAATCTGCTCTAATGGAGGGGTAGCGCATCCTGACAGGCTCAATGCGGCCATCAGAATGCGCTACCATCTCTATAACTGAGGTCAAATTCATAATTAATGTGGGGAATTAAAAACCATAGAAGGTCAGGATGGCAGTTTAATGTCTCTTCCGAAAGACGCTCCTGTTTACAGAGGCTGGTTCGTGGCTTAATCAGAAAATCGCTCCTTATTGTTATACTTGGAATTTTGGACCCATGCAGCACATGTCAGGGAATGATCACCCCCTGCTGGCCGGACTAAAAATGCCGCCAGCAGCAAAATTATTTTTTGACAAAGGGTCTCCCATTAGTATACAGACCAGTCTCAGGCCAGCTTAGCTTCAGCGAAGAGTCACTCTCTGCCTACCGCATGGAACAGCTGAACTTGTTTTCACCACCTTAATAAATCTGCTCTAATGGAGCGGTAGCGCATCCTGACAGGCTCAATGCGGCCGTCAGAATGCGCTACCATCTCTATAATTGAGGTCAAATTCATAATTAAGGTAGGGAATTAATGACCACAGAGCAACAAGACTCCGGCTACCGCAAGGAACAGCTAAACTTGGTTTTTCGGCTTTAATAAATCTGCTGTAATGGAGGGGTAGCGCATCCTGACAGGCCTAATACGGCCATCAGAATGCGCTACCATCTCTATGAATGAGGTCAAATTCATAATTAATGTGGGGAATTAAAAAACATAGAAGGTCAGGAAGCCAGTTTAATGTCTCTTCCGAAAGACGCTCCTGTTTACAGAGGCTGGTTCGTGGCTTAATCAAAAAATCTCTCCTTTTTGTTATACTTGGACTTTTGGACCCATGCAGCACATGTCAGGGAATGATCACCCCCTGCTGGCCGGACTAAAAATGCTGCCAGCAGCAAAATTATTTTTTGACAAAGGATCTCCCATCAGTATACAGACCAGTCTCAAGCCTGCTTAGCTTCAGCAAAGAGTCAGTCTCTGCCTACCTCATGGAACAGCTGAACTTGTTTTCACCGCCTTAATAAATCTGCTCTAATGGAGGGGTAGCGCATCCTGACAGGCTCAATGCGGCCGTCAGAATGCGCTACCATCTCTATAATTGAGGTCAAATTCATAATTAAGGTAGGGAATTAATGACCACAGAGCACCCAGACTCCGGCTACCGCAAGGAACAGCTAAACTTGGTTTTTCGGCTTTAATAAATCTGCTGTAATGGAGGGGTAGCGCATCCTGACAGGCCTAATACGGCCATCAGAATGCGCTACCATCTCTATGAATGAGGTCAAATTCATAATTAATGTGGGGAATTAAAACCCATAGAAGGTCAGGAAGCCAGTTTAATGTCTCTTCCGAAAGACGGTCCTGTTTACAGAGGCTGGTTCGTGGCTTAATCAAAAAATCGCTCCTTTTTGTTATACTTGGAATTTTGGACCCATGCAGCACATGTCAGGGAATGATCACCCCCTGCTGGCCGGACTAAAAATGCCGCCAGCAGCAAAATTATTTTTTGACAAAGGGTCTCCCATCAGTATACAGACCAGTCTCAGGCCTGCATAGCTTCAGTGAAGAGTCAGTCTCTGCCTACCGCATGGAAGAGCTGAACTTGTTTTTACCATCTTAATAAATCTGCTCTAATGGAGGGGTAGCGCATACTGACAGGCTCAATGCGGCCGTCAGAATGCGCTACCATCTCTATAATTGAGGTCAAATTCATAATTAAGGTAGGGAATTAATGACCACAGAGCAACCAGACCCCGGCTACCGGAAGGAACAGCTAAACTTGGTTTTTCGGCTTTAATAAATCTGCTGTAATGGAGGGGAAGCGCCTCCTGACAGGCCTAATACGGCCATCAGAATGCGCTACCATGTCTATGAATGAGGTCAAATTCATAATTAATGTGGGGAATTAAAAACCATAGAAGGTCAGGAGGCCAGTTTAATGTCTCATCCGAAAGACGCTCCTGTTTACAGAGGCTGGTTCGTGGCTTAATCAAAAAATCTCTCCTTTTTGTTATACTTGGACTTTTAGACCCATGCAGCACATGTCAGGGAATGATCACCCCCTGCTGGCCGGACTAAAAATGCCGCCAGCAGCAAAATTATTTTTTGACAAAGGATCTCCCATCAGTATACAGACCAGTCTCAGGCCTACTTAGCTTCAGCGAAGAGGCAGTCTCTGCCTACTGCATGGAACAGCTGAACTTGTTTTTGCCATCTTAATAAATCTGCTCTAATGGAGGGGTAGCGCATCCTGACAGGCTCAATGCGGCCGTCAGAATGCGCTACCATCTCTATAATTGAGGTCAAATTCATAATTAAGGTAGGGAATTAATGACCACAGAGCCAACCAGACTCCGTCTACCGCAAGGAACAGCTAAACTTGGTTTTTCGGCTTTAATAAATCTGCTCTAATGGAGGGGTAGTGCATCCTGACAGGCTCAATGCGGCCGTCAGAATGCGCTACCATCTCTATAATTGAGGTCAAATTCATAATTAAGGTAGGGAATGAATGACCACAGAGCAACCAGACTCCGGCTACGGGAAGGAACAGCTAAACTTGGTTTTTCGGCTTTAATAAATCTGTTGTAATGGAGGGGTAGCGTATCCTGACAGGCCTAATACGGCCATCAGAATGCGCTACCATCTCTATGAATGAGGTCAAATTCATAATTAATGTGGGGAATTAAAAAACATAGAAGGTCAGGAAGCCAGTTTAATGTCTCTTCCGAAAGACGCTCCTGTTTACAGCGGCTGGTTCGTGGCTTAATCAAAAAATCGCTCCTTTTTGTTATACTTGGAATTTTGGACCCATGCAGTACATGTCAGGGAATGATCACCCCCTGCAGGCCGGACTAAAAATGCCGCCAGCAGCAAAATTATTTTTTGACAAAGGGTCTCCCATCAGTACACAGACCAGTCTCAGGCCTGCTTAGCTTCAGCGAAGAGTCAGCCTCTGCCTACTGCATGGAACAGCTGAACTTGTTTTCATCACTTTAAAGAATCTGCTCTAATGGAGGGGTAGCGCATCCTGACAGGCTCAATGCGGCCGTCAGAATGCGCTACCATCTCTATAATTGAGGTCAAATTCATAATTAAGGTAGGGAATTAATGACCACAGAGCAACCAGACTCCGGCTACGGGAAGGAACAGCTAAACTTGGTTTTTCGGCTTTAATAAATCTGCTGTAATGGAGGGGTAGCGTATCCTGACAGGCCTAATACGGCCATCAGAATGCGCTACCATCTCTATGAATGAGGTCAAATTCATAATTAATGTGGGGAATTAAAAAACATAGAAGGTCAGGAAGCCAGTTTAATGTCTCTTCCGAAAGACGCTCCTGTTTACAGAGGCTGGTTCGTGGCTTAATCAAAAAATCTCTCCTTTTTGTTATACTTGGACTTTTGGACCCATGCAGCACATGTCAGGGAATGATCACCCCCTGCTGGCCGGACTAAAAATGCCGCCAGCAGCAAAATTATTTTTTGACAAAGGGTCTCCCATTAGTATACAGACCAGTCTCAGGCCAGCTTAGCTTCAGCGAAGAGTCACTCTCTGCCTACCGCATGGAACAGCTGAACTTGTTTTCACCACCTTAATAAATCTGCTCTAATGGAGCGGTAGCGCATCCTGACAGGCTCAATGCGGCCGTCAGAATGCGCTACCATCTCTATAATTGAGGTCAAATTCATAATTAAGGTAGGGAATTAATGACCACAGAGCAACAAGACTCCGGCTACCGCAAGGAACAGCTAAACTTGGTTTTTCGGCTTTAATAAATCTGCTGTAATGGAGGGGTAGCGCATCCTGACAGGCCTAATACGGCCATCAGAATGCGCTACCATCTCTATGAATGAGGTCAAATTCATAATTAATGTGGGGAATTAAAAACCATAGAAGGTCAGGATGCCAGTTTAATGTCTCTTCCGAAAGACGCTCCTGTTTACAGAGGCTGGTTCGTGGCTTAATCAAAAAATCGCTCCTTTTTGTTATACTTGGAATTTTGGACCCATGCAGCACATGTCAGGGAATGATCACCCCCTGCTGGCCGGACTAAAAATGCCGCCAGCAGCAAAGTTATTGTTTGACAAAGGGTCTCCCATTCGTATACAGACCAGTCTCAGGCCTGCTTAGCTTCAGTGAAGAGTCAGTCTCTGCCTACCGCATGGAACATCTGAACTTTTTTTTACCACCTTAACAAATCTGCTCTAATGGAGGGGTAGCGCATCCTGACAGGCTCAATGCGGCCGTCAGAATGCGCTACCATCTCTATAATTGAGGTCAAATTCATAATTAAGGTAGGGAATTAATGACCACAGAGCAACCAGACTCCGGCTACGGGAAGGAACAGCTGAACTTGTTTTTATGGCCTTAATAAATCTGCTCTAATGGAGGGGTAGCGCATCCTGCCAGGCTCAATGCGGCCGTCAGAATGCGCTACCATGTCTATGAATGAGGTCAAATTCATAATTAATGTGGGGAATTAAAAACCATAGAACGTCAGGAGGCCAGTTTAATGTCTCTTCCGGAGGCCGCTCCTGTTTACAGAGGTTGGTTCGTGGCTTAATCAAAAAATCGCTCCTTTTCTTCATACTTGGACTTTTGGACCCATGCAGTACATGTCAGGGAATGATCACCCCCTGCAGGCCGGACTAAAAATGCCACCAGCAGCAAAATTATTTTTTGACAAAGGGTCTCCCATCAGTATACAGACCAGTCTCAGGCCTGCTTAGCTTCAGCGAAGAGTCAGCCTCTGCCTACCGCATGGAACAGCTGAACTTGTTTTCATCACCTTAATAAATCTGCTCTAATGGAGGGGTAGCGCATCCTGACAGGCTCAATGCGGCCGTCAGAATGCCCTACCATCTCTATAATTGAGGTCAAATTCATAATTAAGGTAGGGAATTAATGACCACAGAGCAACCAGACTCCGGCTACCGGAAGGAACAGCTAAACTTGGTTTTTCGGCTTTAATAAATCTGCTGTAATGGAGGTGAAGCGCATCCTGACAGGCTTAATACGGCCATCAGAATGCGCTACCATGTCTATGAATGAGGTCAAATTCATAATTAATGTGGGGAATTAAAAACCATAGAATGTCAGGAGGCCAGTTTAATGTCTCATCCGAAAGACGGGCCTGTTTACAGAGGCTGGTTCGTGGCTTAATCAAAAGATCTCTCCTTTTTGTTATACTTGGACTTTTGGACCCATGCAGCACATGTCAGGGAATGATCACCCCCTGCTGGCCGGACTAAAAATGCCGCCAGCAGCAAAATTATTTTTTGACAAAGGGTCTCCCATCAGTATACAGACCAGTCTCATGCCTGCATAGCTTCAGTGAAGAGTCAGTCTCTGCCTACCGCATGGAACAGCTGAACTTGTTTTTACCATCTTAATAAATCTGCTCTAATGGAGGGGTAGCGCATCCTGACAGGCTTAATGCGGCCGTCAGAATGCGCTACCATCTCTATAATTGAGGTCAAATTCATAATTAAGGTAGGGAATTAATGACCACAGAGCAACCAGACTCCGGCTACGGGAAGGAACAGCTGAACTTGTTTTTATGGCCTTAATAAATCTGCTCTAATGGAGGGGTAGCGCATCCTGACAGGCTCAATGCGGTCGTCAGAATGCGCTACCATGTCTATGAATGAGGTCAAATTTATAATTAATGTGGGGAATTAAAAACCATAGAACGTCAGGAGGCCAGTTTAATGTCTCTTCCGGAGGACGCTCCTGTTTACAGAGGTTGGTTCGTGGCTTAATCAAAAAATCGCTCCTTTTCTTCATACTTGGACTTTTGGACCCATGCAGTACATGTCAGGGAATGATCACCCCCTGCAGGCCGGACTAAAAATGCTGCCAGCAGCAAAATTATTTTTTGACAAAGGGTCTCCCATCAGTATACAGACCAGTCTCAGGCCTGCTTAGCTTCAGCGAAGAGTCAGCCGTTGCCTACCGCATGGAACAGCTGAACTTGTTTTCATCACCTTAATGAATCTGCTCTAATGGAGGGGTAGCGCATCCTGACAGGCTCAATGCGGCCGTCAGAATGCGCTACCATCTCTATAATTGAGGTCAAATTCATAATTAAGGTATGGAATTAATGACCACAGAGCAACCAGGACTGCCACCGCAAGGAACAGCTAAACTTGGTTTTTCGCCTTTAATAAATCTGGTTGTAATGGAGGGTAGCGATCCTGACAGGCTCACACGGCCATCATCAGAATGCTCTCTACCATCTCATGAATGAGGTCACCCATAATTAATGGGGAATTAAAACCATAGAATAGGGATGCCAGTTTAATGTCTCTTCCAAAGATTCTCCTGTTTACAGAGGCTGGTTCGCGGCTTCAATCCAAAAATCGCCCTTTGTTATACTTGAATCTTAGACCCATGCAGCACATGTCGTGGAATGATCACCCCCTGCAGGCCGGACTAAAAAATGCCGCCAGGCAGCAAAATTATTTTTGACAAAGGGTCTCCCATTCGCATTAATAAGACCAGTCTCAAGCCTGTTTAGCTTCAGTGAAGAGTCAGTCTCTGCCTACCGCATGGAACAGCTGAACTTGTTTTTGCCACCTTAATAAATCTGCTCTAATGGAGGGGTAGCACATCCTGACAGGCTCAATGCGGCCGTCAGAATGCGCTACCATGTCTATGAATGAGGTCAAATTCATAATTAATGTGGGGAATTAAAAACCATAGAACGTCAGGAGGCCAGTTTAATGTCTCTTCCGGAGGACGCTCCTGTTTACAGAGGTTGGTTCGTGGCTTAGTCAAAAAATCTCTCCTTTTTGTTATACTTGAACTTTTGGACCCACGCAGCACATGTCAGGGAATGATCACCCCCTGCTGGCCGGACTAAAAATGCCGCCAGCATCAAAATTATTTTTTGACAAAGGGTCTCCCATCAGTATACACACCAGTCTCAGGCCTGCTTAGCTTCAGTGAAGAGTCAGTCTCTGCCTACCGCATGGAACAGCTGTATTTGTTTTTACGCCTTAATAAATCTGCTCTAATGGAGGGGTAGCGCATCCTGACAGGCTCAATGCAGCCGTCAGAATGCGCTACCATCTCTATAATTGAGGTCAAATTCATAATTAAGGTAGGGAATTAATGACCACAGAGCAACCAGACTCCGGCTACGGGAAGGAACAGCTGAACTTGTTTTTATGGCCTTAATAAATCTGCTCTAATGGAGGGGTAGCGCATCCTGACAGGCTCAATGCGGCCGTCAGAATGCGGTACCATGTCTATGAATGAGGTCAAATTTATAATTAATGTGGGGAATTAAAAACCATAGAACGTCAGGAGGCCAGTTTAATGTCTCTTCCGGAGGACGCTCCTGTTTACAGAGGTTGGTTCGTGGCTTAATCAAAAAATTGCTCCTTTTCTTCATACTTGGACTTTTGGACCCATGCAGTACATGTCAGGGAATGATCACCCCCTGCAGGCCGGACTAAAAATGCCGCCAGCAGCAAAATTATTTTTTGACAAAGGGTCTCCCATCAGTATACAGACCAGTCTCAGGCCTGCTTAGCTTCAGCGAAGAGTCAGCCTCTGCCTACCGCATGGAACAGCTGAACTTGTTTTCATCACCTTAATGAATCTGCTCTAATGGAGGGGTAGCGCATCCTGACAGGCTCAATGCGGCCGTCAGAATGCGCTACCATCTCTATAATTGAGGTCAAATTCATAATTAAGGTAGGGAATTAATGACCACAGAGCAACCAGACCCCGGCTACCGGAAGGAACAGCTAAACTTGGTTTTTCGGCTTTAATAAATCTGCTGTAATGGAGTGGAAGCGCATCCTGACAGGCCTAATACGGCCATCAGAATGCGCTACCATGTCTATGAATGAGGTCAAATTCATAATTAATGTGGGGAATTAAAAACCATAGAGGGTCAGGAGGCCAGTTTAATGTCTCATCCGAAAGACGCTCCTGTTTACAGAGGCTGGTTCGTGGCTTAATCAAAAAATCTCTCCTTTTTGTTATACTTGGACTTTTGGATCCACGCAGCACATGTCAGGGAATGATCACCCCCTGCTGGCCGGACTAAAAATGCCGCCAGCATCAAAATTATTTTTTGACAAAGGGTCTCCCATCAGTATACACACCAGTCTCAGGCCTGCTTAGCTTCAGTGAAGAGTCAGTCTCTGCCTACCGCATGGAACAGCTGTATTTGTTTTTACACCTTAATAAATCTGCTCTAATGGAGGGGTAGCGCATCCTGACAGGCTCAATGCGGCCGTCAGAATGCGCTACCATCTCTATAATTGAGGTCAAATTCATAATTAATGTAGGGAATTAATGACCACAGAGCAACCAGACTCCGGCTACGGGAAGGAACAGCTGAACTTGTTTTTATGGCCTTAATAAATCTGCTCTAATGGAGGGGTAGCGCATCCTGACAGGCTCAATGCGGTCGTCAGAATGCGCTACCATGTCTATGAATGAGGTCAAATTTATAATTAATGTGGGGAATTAAAAACCATAGAACGTCAGGAGGCCAGTTTAATGTCTCTTCCGGAGGACGCTCCTGTTTACAGAGGTTGGTTCGTGACTTAATCAAAAAATCGCTCCTTTTCTTCATACTTGGACTTTTGGACCCATGCAGTACATGTCAGGGAATGATCACCCCCTGCAGGCCGGACTAAAAATGCTGCCAGCAGCAAAATTATTTTTTGACAAAGGGTCTCCCATCAGTATACAGACCAGTCTCAGGCCTGCTTAGCTTCAGCGAAGAGTCAGCCGTTGCCTACCGCATGGAACAGCTGAACTTGTTTTCATCACCTTAATGAATCTGCTCTAATGGAGGGGTAGCGCATCCTGACAGGCTCAATGCGGCCGTCAGAATGCGCTACCATCTCTATAATTGAGGTCAAATTCATAATTAAGGGAGGGAATTAATGACCACAGAGCAACCAGACTCCGGCTACCGGAAGGAACAGCTAAACTTGGTTTTTCGGCTTTAATAAATCTGCTGTAATGGAGGGGAAGCGCATCCTGACAGGCCTAATACGGCCATCAGAATGCGCTACCATGTCTATTAATGAGGTCAAATTCATAATTAATGTGGGGAATTAAAAACCATAGAAGGTCAGGAGGCCAGTTTAATGTCTCATCCGAAAGACGCTCCTGTTTACAGAGGCTGGTTCGTGGCTTAATCAAAAAATCTCTCCTTTTTGTTATACTTGGACTTTTAGACCCATGCATCACATGTCAGGGAATGATCACCCCCTGCTGGCCGGACTAAAAATGCCGCCAGCAGCAAAATTATTTTTTGACAAAGGGTCTCCCATCAGTATACAGACCAGTCTCAGGCCTGCTTAGCTTCAGTGAAGAGTCAGTCTCTGCCTACCGCATGGAACAGCTGAACTTGTTTTTACTGCTTTAATAAATCTGCTCTATTTGAGAAGCGATCCGACAGGCCTAACACGCGCCTTCGCCAGAATGCCACCATGTCTAAGGAATGAGGTCAAATTCATAATTAATGTGGGGAATTAAAAACCATAGAACGTCAGGAGGCCAGTTTAATGTCTCTTCCGGAGGACGCTCCTGTTTACAGAGGTTGTGTTCGTGGCTTAATCAAAAAATCGCTCCTTTTCTTCATACTTGGACTTTTGGACCCATGCAGTACATGTCAGGGAATGATCACCCCCTGCAGGCCGGACTAAAAATGCCGCCAGCAGCAAAATTATTTTTTGACAAAGGGTCTCCCATCAGTATACAGACCAGTCTCAGGCCTGCATAGCTTCAGTGAAGAGTCAGTCTCTGCCTACCGCATGGAACAGCTGAACTTGTTTTTACCGTCTTAATAAATCTGCTCTAATGGAGGGGTAGCGCATCCTGACAGGCAAAATGCGCCGGGCTAGGAATGCGCCACCATCTCTATAATTGAGAGGTCAAATTCATAATTAAGTAGGGAATTAATGACCATGAGCAAATCCAGACTCGCCACCGGAATGAACAGCTAAACTTGGTTTTTCGGCTTTAATAAATCTGCTGTAATGGGGAAGATCCCGACAGGCCTAATAATGCCATCAGAATAGCGCTTACCATGTCTATGAATGAGGTCAAATTCATAATTAATGGGGGAATTAAACCATAGAATGTCAGAGGCCAGCTTTTAATGTCTCATCCTAAAGAGGCTCCTGTTACAGAGGCTGGTTCGCGGGCTTAATCAAATAAAAAGATCTCTCCTTCCTTTTGTTATAATTTGGACTTCTTTTAAATTCATGCAGCACATGTCGGGGAATGATCACCCCTGCTGGCCGGACTAAAATGCCGCCAGCAGCAAAATTATTTTTTGACAAAGGGTCTCCCATCAGTATACAGACCACCCCAGCCTGTTTAAATTTCAGTGAAGAGTCAGTCTCGTCACTGCATGGAACAGCTGAACTTGTTTTGCTTAATAAATCTGCTCTATTGAGGGTAAGTACATCCTGACAGGCTCACCGCGTCAGCCAGAATGTGCCATGTCTAAGTGAATGAGGTCAAATTCATAATTACCGTGGGAATTAAAACCATAGAACGCCAGGGAGGCCAGTTTAATGTCTCTCTTCCCGAGGACGCTCCTGTTTACAGAGGTTGGTTCGTGACTTAATCAAAAAATCGCTCCTTTTCTTCATACTTGGACTTTTGGACCCATGCAGTACATGTCAGGGAATGATCACCCCCTGCAGGCCGGACTAAAAATGCCGCCAGCAGCAAAATTATTTTTTGACAAAGGGTCTCCCATCAGTATACAGACCAGTCTCAGGCCTGCATAGCTTCAGTGAAGAGTCAGTCTCTGCCTACCGCATGGAACAGCTGAACTTGTTTTTACCATCTTAATAAATCTGCTCTAATGGAGGGGTAGCGCATCCTGACAGGCTCAATGCGGCCGTCAGAATGCGCTACCATCTCTATAATTGAGGTCAAATTCATAATTAAGGTAGGGAATTAATGACCACAGAGCAACCAGACTCCGGCTACCGCAAGGAACAGCTAAACTTGGTTTTTCGGCTTTAATAAATCTGCTGTAATGGAGGGGAAGCGCATCCTGACAGGCCTAATACGGCCATCAGAATGCGCTACCATGTCTATGAATGAGGTCAAATTCATAATTAATGTGGGGAATTAAAAACCATAGAAGGTCAGGAGGCCAGTTTAATGTCTCATCCGAAAGACGCTCCTGTTTACAGAGGCTGGTTCGTGGCTTAATCAAAAAATCGCTCCTTTTCTTCATACTTGAACTTTTGGACCCATGCAGTACATGTCAGGGAATGATCACCCCCTGCTGGCCGGACTAAAAATGCCGCCAGCAGCAAAATTATTTTTTGACAAAGGGTCTCCCATCAGTATACAGACCAGTCTCACGCCTGCTTAGCTTCAGTGAAGAGTCAGTCTCTGCCTACCGCATGGAACAGCTGAACTTTTTTCTACTTCTTTAATAAATCTGCTCTAATGGAGGGGTAGCGCATCCTGACAGGCTCAATGCGGCCGTCAGAATGCGCTACCATCTCTATAATTGAGGTCAAATTCATAATTAAGGTAGGGAATTAATGACCACAGAGCAACCAGACTCCGGCTACCGCAAGGAACAGCTAAACTTGGTTTTTCGGCTTTAATAAATCTGCTGTAATGGAGGGGTAGCGCATCCTGACAGGCCTAATACGGCCATCAGAATGCACTACCATGTCTATGAATGAGGTCAAATTCATAATTAATGTGGGGAATTAAAAACCATAGAATGTCAGGAGGCCAGTTTAATGTCTCTTCCGAAAGACGGTCCTGTTTACAGAGGCTGGTTCGTGGCTTAATCAAAAGATCTCTCCTTTTTGTTATACTTGGACTTTTGGACCCATGCAGCACATGTCAGGGAATGATCACCCCCTGCTGGCCGGACTAAAAATGCCGCCAGCAGCAAAATTATTTTTTGACAAAGGGTCTCCCATCAGTATACAGACCAGTCTCAAGCCTGTTTAGCTTCAGTGAAGAGTCAGTCTCTGCCTACCGCATGGAACAGCTGAACTTGTTTTTGCCACCTTAATAAATCTGCTCTAATGGAGGGGTAGCGCATCCTGACAGGCTCAATGCGGCTGTCAGAATGCGCTACCATGTCTATGAATGAGGTCAAATTCATAATTAATGTGGGGAATTAATAACCATAGAACGTCAGGAGGCCAGTTTAATGTCTCTTCCGGAGGACGCTCCTGTTTACAGAGGCTGGTTCGTGGCTTAATCAAAAAATCGCTCCTTTTCTTCATACTTGGACTTTTGGACCCATGCAGTACATGTCAGGGAATGATCACCCCCTGCAGGCCGGACTAAAAATGCCACCAGCAGCAAAACTATTTTTTGACAAAGGGTCTCCCATCAATATACAGACCAGTCTCAGGCCTGCTTAGCTTCAGCAAAGAGTCATCCTCTGCCTACCGCATGGAACAGCTGAACTTGTTTTCATCACCTTAATAAATCTGCTCTAATGGAGGGGTAGCGCATCCTGACAGGCTCAATGCGGCCGTCAGAATGCGCTACCATCTCTATAATTGAGGTCAAATTCATAATTAAGGGAGGGAATTAATGACCACAGAGCAACCAGACTCCGGCTACCGGAAGGAACAGCTAAACTTGGTTTTTCGGCTTTAATAAATCTGCTGTATTTGGGGAAGCGCATCCTGACAGGCTCAATAATGCCACTGTGAATGGCGCTTACCATGTCTAAGGAATGAGGTCAAATCTATAATTAATGGGAATTAAAACCATAGAATGTCAGGGAGGTCTGCTAATGTCTCATCCGAAGACGCCCTGTTTACAGAGGCTGGTCTGTGGCTGACCAAAAATCTCTCCTTTGTTATAATTTGATCTTTGGACCCATGCAAGACATGTCAGGAACATTCACCCCCGCTGGGGTCGGATTCAAAATGCCAGCCAGCAGCAAAATTATTTTTGACAAAGGGTCTCCCATCATATACAGACCAGTCTCAGGCCTGCATAGCTTCAGTGAAGAGTCACTTCGCCTTCCAAATTGCATGCTGCAAACAACAGCTGAACTTGTTTTACCATCTTAATAAACCTGCTCTAGATTTGGTATGATCCCGACAGGCTCAATGCGTCACATCATGCAATTACTTCTATAATTGAGGTCAAATTCATAATTAAGGTAGGGACTTAATGACCACAGAGCAACCAGACTCCGGCTACCGCAAGGAACAGCTAAACTTGGTTTTTCGGCTTTAATAAATCTGCTGTAATGGAGGGGTAGCGCATCCTGACAGGCCTAATACGGCCATCAGAATGCACTACCATGTCTATGAATGAGGTCAAATTCATAATTAATGTGGGGAATTAAAAACCATAGAAGGTCAGGAAGCCAGTTTAATGTCTCTTCCGAAAGACGGTCCTGTTTACAGAGGCTGGTTCGTGGCTTAATCAAAAAATCGCTCCTTTTTGTTATACTTGGAATTTTAGACCCATGCAGCACATGTCAGGGAATGATCACCCCCTGCAGGCCGGACTAAAAATGCCACCAGCAGCCATATTATTTTTTGACAAAGGGTCTCCCATTCATATACAGACCAGTCTCAGGCCTGCTTAGCTTCAGTGAAGAGTCAGTCTCTGCCTACCGCATGGAACAGCTGAACTTGTTTTCACCACCTTAATAAATCTGCTCTAATGGAGGGGTAGCGCATCCTGACAGGCTCAATGCGGCCGTCAGAATGCGCTACCATCTCTATAATTGAGGTCAAATTCATAATTAAGGTAGGGAATTAATGACCACAGAGCAACCAGACTCCGGCTACCGGAATGAACAACTAAACTTGGTTTTTCGGCTTTAATAAATCTGCTGTAATGGAGGGGAAGCGCATCCTGACAGGCCTAATACGGCCATCAGAATGCACTACCATGTCTATGAATGAGGTCAAATTCATAATTAATGTGGGGAATTAAAAACCATAGAATGTCAGGAGGCCAGTTTAATGTNCTAAACTTGGTTTTTCGGCTTTAATAAATCTGCTGTAATGGAGGGGTAGCGCATCCTGACAGGCCTAATACGGCCATCAGAATGCACTACCATGTCTATGAATGAGGTCAAATTCATAATTAATGTGGGGAATTAAAAACCATAGAATGTCAGGAGGCCACTTTAATGTCTCTTCCGAAAGACGGTCCTGTTTACAGAGGCTGGTTCGTGGCTTAATCAAAAGATCTCTCCTTTTTGTTATACTTGGACTTTTGGACCCATGCAGCACATGTCAGGGAATGATCACCCCCTGCTGGCCGGACTAAAAATGCCGCCAGCAGCAAAATTATTTTTTGACAAAGGGTCTCCCATCAGTATACAGACCAGTCTCAAGCCTGTTTAGCTTCAGTGAAGAGTCAGTCTCTGCCTACCGCATGGAACAGCTGAACTTGTTTTTGCCACCTTAATAAATCTGCTCTAATGGAGGGGTAGCGCATCCTGACAGGCTCAATGCGGCTGTCAGAATGCGCTACCATGTCTATGAATGAGGTCAAATTCATAATTAATGTGGGGAATTAATAACCATAGAACGTCAGGAGGCCAGTTTAATGTCTCTTCCGGAGGACGCTCCTGTTTACAGAGGCTGGTTCGTGGCTTAATCAAAAAATCGCTCCTTTTCTTCATACTTGGACTTTTGGACCCATGCAGTACATGTCAGGGAATGATCACCCCCTGCAGGCCGGACTAAAAATGCCACCAGCAGCAAAACTATTTTTTGACAAAGGGTCTCCCATCAATATACAGACCAGTCTCAGGCCTGCTTAGCTTCAGCAAAGAGTCATCCTCTGCCTACCGCATGGAACAGCTGAACTTGTTTTCATCACCTTAATAAATCTGCTCTAATGGAGGGGGAGCGCATCCTGACAGGCTCAATGCGGCCGTCAGAATGCGCTACCATCTCTATAATTGAGGTCAAATTCATAATTAAGGTAGGGAATTAATGACCACAGAGCAACCAGACTCCGGCTACCGCAAGGAACAGCTAAACTTGGTTTTTCGGCTTTAAGAAATCTGCTGTAATGGAGGGGAAGCGCATCCTGACAGACCTAATACGGCCATCAGAATGCGCTACCATGTCTATGAATGAGGTCAAATTCATAATTAATGTGTGGAATTAAAAACCATAGAAGGTCAGGAAGCCAGTTTAATTTCTCTTCCGAAAGACGCTCCTGTTTACAGAGGCTGGTTCGTGGCTTAATCAAAAAATCGCTCCTTTTTGTTATACTTGGAATTTTGGACCCATGCAGCACATGTCAGGGAATGATCACCCCCTGCTGGCCGGACTAAAAATGCCGGCAGCAGCAAAATTATTTTTTGACAAAGGGTCTCTCATCAGTATACAGACCACTCTCAGGACCGCTTAGCTTCAGTGAAGAGTCAGTCTCTGCCTACCCCATGGAACAGCTGAACTTGTTTTTACCATCTTAATAAATCTGCTCTAATGGAGGGGTAGCGCATCCTGACAGGCTCAATGCGGCCGTCAGAATGCGCTACCATCTCTATAATTGAGGTCAAATTCATAATTAAGGTAGGGAATTAATGACCACAGAGCAACCAGACTCCGGCTACCGGAAGGAACAGCTAAACTTGGTTTTTCGGCTTTAATAAATCTGCTGTAATGGAGGGGAAGCGCATCCTGACAGGCCTAATACGGCCATCAGAATGCGCTACCATGTCTATGAATGAGGTCAAATTCATAATTAATGTGGGGAATTAAAAACCATAGAAGGTCAGGAGGCCAGTTTAATGTCTCATCCGAAAGACGCTCCTGTTTACAGAGGCTGGTTCGTGGCTTAATCAAAAAATCGCTCCTTTTCTTCATACTTGAACTTTTGGACCCATGCAGTACATGTCAGGGAATGATCACCCCCTGCTGGCCGGACTAAAAATGCCGCCAGCAGCAAAATTATTTTTTGACAAAGGGTCTCCCATCAGTATACAGACCAGTCTCACGCCTGCTTAGCTTCAGTGAAGAGTCAGTCTCTGCCTACCGCATGGAACAGCTGAACTTTTTTCTACTTCTTTAATAAATCTGCTCTAATGGAGGGGTAGCGCATCCTGACAGGCTCAATGCGGCCGTCAGAATGCGCTACCATCTCTATAATTGAGGTCAAATTCATAATTAAGGTAGGGAATTAATGACCACAGAGCAACCAGACTCCGGCTACCGCAAGGAACAGCTAAACTTGGTTTTTCGGCTTTAATAAATCTGCTGTAATGGAGGGGAAGCGCATCCTGACAGGCCTAATACGGCCATCAGAATGCACTACCATGTCTATGAATGAGGTCAAATTCATAATTAATGTGGGGAATTAAAAACCATAGAATGTCAGGAGGCCAGTTTAATGTCTCATCCGAAAGACGGTCCTGTTTACAGAGGCTGGTTCGTGGCTTAATCAAAAGATCTCTCCTTTTTGTTATACTTGGACTTTTGGACCCATGCAGCACATGTCAGGGAATGATCACCCCCTGCTGGCCGGACTAAAAATGCCGCCAGCAGCAAAATTATTTTTTGACAAAGGGTCTCCCATCAGTATACAGACCAGTCTCAGGCCTGCATAGCTTCAGTGAAGAGTCAGTCTCTGCCTACCGCATGGAACAGCTGAACTTGTTTTCACCATCTTAATAAATCTGCTCTAATGGAGGGGTAGCGCATCCTGACAGGCTCAATGCGGCCGTCAGAATGCGCTACCATCTCTATAATTGAGGTCAAATTCATAATTAAGGTAGGGAATTAATGACCACAGAGCAACCAGACTCCGGCTACCGGAAGGAACAGCTAAACTTGGTTTTTCGGCTTTAATAAATCTGCTGTAATGGAGGGGAAGCGCATCCTGACAGGCCTAATACGGCCATCAGAATGCGCTACCATGTCTATGAATGAGGTCAAATTCATAATTAATGTGGGGAATTAAAAACCATAGAAGGTCAGGAGGCCAGTTTAATGTCTCATCCGAAAGACGCTCCTGTTTACAGAGGCTGGTTCGTGGCTTAATCAAAAAATCGCTCCTTTTCTTCATACTTGAACTTTTGGACCCATGCAGCACATGTCAGGGAATGATCACCCCCTGCTGGCCGGACTAAAAATGCCGCCAGCAGCAAAATTATTTTTTGACAAAGGGTCTCCCATCAGTATACAGACCAGTCTCACGCCTGCTTAGCTTCAGTGAAGAGTCAGTCTCTGCCTACCGCATGGAACAGCTGAACTTTTTTCTACTTCTTTAATAAATCTGCTCTAATGGAGGGGTAGCGCATCCTGACAGGCTCAATGCGGCCGTCAGAATGCGCTACCATCTCTATAATTGAGGTCAAATTCATAATTAAGGTAGGGAATTAATGACCACAGAGCAACCAGACTCCGGCTACCGCAAGGAACAGCTAAACTTGGTTTTTCGGCTTTAATAAATCTGCTGTAATGGAGGGGTAGCGCATCCTGACAGGCCTAATACGGCCATCAGAATGCGCTACCATGTCTATGAATGAGGTCAAATTCATAATTAATGTGGGGAATTAAAAACCATAGAACGTCAGGAGGCCAGTTTAATGTCTCTTCCGAAAGACGCTCCTGTTTACAGAGGCTGGTTCGTGGCTTAATCAAAAAATCTCTCCTTTTTGTTATACTTGGACTTTTGGACCCACGCAGCACATGTCAGGGAATGATCACCCCCTGCTGGCCGGACTAAAAATGCCGCCAGCATCAAAATTATTTTTTGACAAAGGGTCTCCCATCAGTATACACACCAGTCTCAGGCCTGCTTAGCTTCAGTGAAGAGTCAGTCTCTGCCTACCGCATGGAACAGCTGTATTTGTTTTTACGCCTTAATAAATCTGCTCTAATGGAGGGGTAGCGCATCCTGACAGGCTCAATGCAGCCGTCAGAATGCGCTACCATCTCTATAATTGAGGTCAAATTCATAATTAAGGTAGGGAATTAATGACCACAGAGCAACCAGACTCCGGCTACGGGAAGGAACAGCTGAACTTGTTTTTATGGCCTTAATAAATCTGCTCTAATGGAGGGGTAGCGCATCCTGACAGGCTCAATGCGGCCGTCAGAATGCGCTACCATGTCTATGAATGAGGTCAAATTTATAATTAATGTGGGGAATTAAAAACCATAGAACGTCAGGAGGCCAGTTTAATGTCTCTTCCGGAGGACGCTCCTGTTTACAGAGGTTGGTTCGTGGCTTAATCAAAAAATCGCTCCTTTTCTTCATACTTGGACTTTTGGACCCATGCAGTACATGTCAGGGAATGATCACCCCCTGCAGGCCGGACTAAAAATGCTGCCAGCAGCAAAATTATTTTTTGACAAAGGGTCTCCCATCAGTATACAGACCAGTCTCAGGCCTGCTTAGCTTCAGCGAAGAGTCAGCCTTTGCCTACCGCATGGAACAGCTGAACTTGTTTTCATCACCTTAATGAATCTGCTCTAATGGAGGGGTAGCGCATCCTGACAGGCTCAATGCGGCCGTCAGAATGCGCTACCATCTCTATAATTGAGGTCAAATTCATAATTAAGGTACGGAATTAATGACCACAGAGCAACCAGACTCCGGCTACCGCAAGGAACAGCTAAACTTGGTTTTTCGGCTTTAATAAATCTGCTGTAATGGAGGGGTAGCGCATCCTGACAGGCCTAATACGGCCATCAGAATGCTCTACCATCTCTATGAATGAGGTCAAATTCATAATTAATGTGGGGAATTAAAAACCATAGAAGGTCAGGATGCCAGTTTAATGTCTCTTCCGAAAGACGCTCCTGTTTACAGAGGCTTGTTCGTGGCTTAATCCAAAAATCGCTCCTTTTTGTTATACTTGGAATCTTAGACCCATGCAGCACATGTCAGGGAATGATCACCCCCTGCAGGCCGGACTAAAAATGCCGCCAGCAGCAAAATTATTTTTTGACAAAGGGTCTCCCATTCAAATACAGACCAGTCTCAGGCTTGTTTAGCTTCAGTGAACAGTCAGTCTCTGCCTACCGCATGGAACAGCTGAACTTGTTTTTGCCACTTTAATAAATCTGCTCTAATGGAGGGGTAGCGCATCCTGACAGGCTCAATGCGGCCGTCAGAATGCGCTACCATGTCTATGAATGAGGTCAAATTCATAATTAATGTGGGGAATTAAAAACCATAGAACGTCAGGAGGCCAGTTTAATGTCTCTTCCGGAGGCCGCTCCTGTTTACAGAGGTTGGTTCGTGGCTTAATCAAAAAATCGCTCCTTTTCTTCATACTTGGACTTTTGGACCCATGCAGTACATGTCAGGGAATGATCACCCCCTGCAGGCCGGACTAAAAATGCCGCCAGCAGCAAAATTATTTTTTGACAAAGGGTCTCCCATTAGTATACAGACCAGTCTCAGGCCTGCTTAGCTTCAGTGAAGAGTCAGTCT
Source organism: Labeo catla (assembly GCA_012976165.1). Taxonomy (NCBI): domain Eukaryota; kingdom Metazoa; phylum Chordata; class Actinopteri; order Cypriniformes; family Cyprinidae; genus Labeo; species Labeo catla. The sequence continues at coordinate 5,040 of VONZ01003971.1, read as the reverse complement.
CTGCCTACCGCATGGAACAGCTGTATTTGTTTTTACGCCTTAATAAATCTGCTCTAATGGAGGGGTAGCGCATCCTGACAGGCTCAATGCGGCCGTCAGAATGCGCTACCATCTCTATAATTGAGGTCAAATTCATGAGGTAAAGGTAGGAATTAGCTGTTACAGAGCAACGCCAGACTCCGGCTCGAGGAAGGAACAGCTGAACGCCAATAAATCTGTACTCTAATGGAGGTAGCGCATCCTGACGGGCTCAATGCGACCCCGTCAAGAATCGCGCTACCATGTCTATGAATGAGGTCCAAATTTATAATTAATGGTAAGGGGAGATTAAAAACCATAGAGCGTCAGGAGGCCATTTAATGTCTCTTCCGGAGGGCGGCTCCTGATACAGGGGTTGGTTAAGTGGCTTAATCAAAATAAGCTCCTTTCTTCATACTTGGCTTTTGGACCCATGCGAACATGTCGGGGAATGATCACCACAGGCGGGACTAAAAATGCTGCCAACGGCGGAAATTATTTTGACAAAGGGTCTCCCCATCCAGTATACAGACCGATCTCAGGCCTGCTTGGCTTCGAAGCGAAGAGTCAGCCTTTACCCTACCGCGTGGAACAGCTGAACTTGTTTCATCACCTTAATGAAGATCTGCCATATGCTCTAATGGAGGGTAAGCATCCTGACGGAGGCTCAATCGCGGCCCGTCAAGAATGCGCTACCATCTCTAATTGAGTCAAATTCGCAGGTAAAGGTGCGGAATTAATGACCACAGAGCAACCAGACTCCGGCTACCGCAAGGAACAGCTAAACTTGGTTTTTCGGCCTTAATAAATCTGCTGTAATGGAGGGGTAGCGCATCCTGACAGGCCTAATACGGCCATCAGAATGCTCTACCATCTCTATGAATGAGGTCAAATTCATAATTAATGTGGGGAATTAAAAACCATAGAAGGTCAGGATGCCAGTTTAATGTCTCTTCCGAAAGACGCTCCTGTTTACAGAGGCTTGTTCGTGGCTTAATCCAAAAATCGCTCCTTTTTGTTATACTTGGAATCTTAGACCCATGCAGCACATGTCAGGGAATGATCACCCCCTGCAGGCCGGACTAAAAATGCCGCCAGCAGCAAAATTATTTTTTGACAAAGGGTCTCCCATTCATATACAGACCAGTCTCAGGCTTGTTTAGCTTCAGTGAACAGTCAGTCTCTGCCTACCGCATGGAACAGCTGAACTTGTTTTTGCCACTTTAATAAATCTGCTCTAATGGAGGGGTAGCGCATCCTGACAGGCTCAATGCGGCCGTCAGAATGCACTACCATGTCTATGAATGAGGTCAAATTCATAATTAATGTGGGGAATTAAAAACCATAGAACGTCAGGAGGCCAGTTTAATGTCTCTTCCGGAGGACGCTCCTGTTTACAGAGGTTGGTTCGTGGCTTAATCAAAAAATCGCTCCTTTTCTTCATACTTGGACTTTTGGACCCATGCAGTACATGTCAGGGAATGATCACCCCCTGCAGGCCGGACTAAAAATGCCGCCAGCAGCAAAATTATTTTTTGACAAAGGGTCTCCCATTCGTACACAGACCAGTCTCAGGCCTGCTTAGCTTCAGTGAAGAGTCAGTCTCTGCCTACCGCATGGAACAGCTGAACTTTTTCTCACCACCTTAATAAATCTGCTCTAATGGAGGGGAAGCGCATCCTGACAGGCCTAATACGGCCATCAGAATGCGCTACCATGTCTATGAATGAGGTCAAATTCATAATTAATGTGGGGAATTAAAAACCATAGAATGTCAGGAGGCCAGTTTAATGTCTCATCCGAAAGAGGCTCCTGTTTACAGAGGCTGGTTCGTGGCTTAATCAAAAGATCTCTCCTTTTTGTTATACTTGGACTTTTGGACCCATGCAGCACATGTCAGGGAATGATCACTCCCTGCTGGCCGGACTAAAAATGCCGCCAGCAGCAAAATTATTTTTTGACAAAGGGTCTCCCATCAGTATACAGACCAGTCTCATGCCTGCATAGCTTCAGTGAAGAGTCAGTCTCTGCCTACCGCATGGAACAGCTGAACTTGTTTTTACCATCTTAATAAATCTGCTCTAATGGAGGGGTAGCGCATCCTGACAGGCTTAATGCGGCCGTCAGAATGCGCTACCATCTCTATAATTGAGGTCAAATTCATAATTAAGGTAGGGAATTAATGACCACAGAGCAACCAGACTCCGGCTACCGGAAGGAACAGCTAAACTTGGTTTTTCGGCTTTAATAAATCTGCTGTAATGGAGGGGAAGCGCATCCTGACAGGCCTAATACGGCCATCAGAATGCGCTACCATGTCTATGAATGAGGTCAAATTCATAATTAATGTGGGGAATTATAAACCATAGAAGGTCAGGAGGCCAGTTTAATGTCTCATCCGAAAGACGCTCCTGTTTACAGAGGCTGGTTCGTGGCTTAATCAAAAAATCGCTCCTTTTCTTCATACTTGAACTTTTGGACCCATGCAGTACATGTCAGGGAATGATCACCCCCTGCTGGCCGGACTAAAAATGCCGCCAGCAGCAAAATTATTTTTTGACAAAGGGTCTCCCATCAGTATACAGACCAGTCTCAGGCCTGCATAGCTTCAGTGAAGAGTCAGTCTCTGCCTACCGCATGGAACATCTGAACTTGTTTTTACCATCTTAATAAATCTGCTCTAATGGAGGGGTAGCGCATCCTGACAGGCTCAATGCGGCCGTCAGAATGCGCTACCATCTCTATAATTGAGGTCAAATTCATAATTAAGGTAGGGAATTAATGACCACAGAGCAACCAGACCCCGGCTACCGGAAGGAACAGCTAAACTTGGTTTTTCGGCTTTAATAAATCTGCTGTAATGGAGGGGAAGCGCATCCTGACAGGCCTAATACGGCCATCAGAATGCGCTACCATGTCTGTGAATGAGGTCAAATTCATAATTAATGTGGGGAATTAAAAAACATAGAAGGTCAGGAGGCCAGTTTAATGTCTCTTCCGAAAGACGCTCTTGTTTACAGAGGCTGGTTCGTGGCTTAATCAAAAAATCGCTCCTTTTTGTTATACTTGGACTTTTGGACCCATGCAGCATATGTCAGGGAATGATCACCCCCTGCTGGCCGGACTAAAAATGCCGCCAGCAGCAAAATTATTTTTTGACAAAGGATCTCCCATCAGTATACAGACCACTCTCAGGCCTGCTTAGCTTCAGTGAAGAGTCAGTCTCTGCCTACCGCATGGAACAACTGAACTTGTTTTTACCACCTTAATAAATCTGCTCTAATGGAGGGGTAGCGCATCCTGACAGGCTCAATGCGGCCGTCAGAATGCGGTACCATGTCTATGAATGAGGTCAAATTTATAATTAATGTGGGGAATTAAAAACCATAGAACGTCAGGAGGCCAGTTTAATGTCTCTTCCGGAGGACGCTCCTGTTTACAGAGGTTGGTTCGTGGCTTAATCAAAAAATCGCTCCTTTTCTTCATACTTGGACTTTTGGACCCATGCAGTACATGTCAGGGAATGATCACCCCCTGCAGGCCGGACTAAAAATGCCGCCAGCAGCAAAATTATTTTTTGACAAAGGGTCTCCCATTCGTACACAGACCAGTCTCAGGCCTGCTTAGCTTCAGTGAAGAGTCAGTCTCTGCCTACCGCATGGAACAGCTGAACTTTTTCTCACCACCTTAATAAATCTGCTCTAATGGAGGGGTAGTGCATCCTGACAGGCTCAATGCGGCCGTCAGAATGCGCTACCATCTCTATAATTGAGGTCAAATTCATAATTAAGGTAGGGAATTAATGACCAATAGAGCAAACTAGCACCAAGCACCGGAATGAACAGCTAAAACTTGGTTTTTCGGCTTTAATAAAATCTGCTGTGGAGGGGGAAGCGCGATCCTGACAGGCCCACACGCCATCAGAATGCTGCCACTCATGTCTAAGTGAAATGAGGTCAAATCTACCAATGTGGGGAATTAAAAACCATAGAATGTCACGAGGCCAGTTTAATGTCTCATCCGAAAGACGCTCCTGTTTACAGAGGCTGGTTCGTGGCTTAATCAAAAAATCTCTCCTTTTTGTTATACTTGGACTTTTGGACCCATGCAGCACATGTCAGGGAATGATCACCCCCTGCTGGCCGGACTAAAAATGCCGCCAGCAGCAAAATTATTTTTTGACAAAGGGTCTCCCCTCAGTATACAGACCAGTCTCAGGCCTGCTTAGCTTCAGTGAAGAGTCAGTCTCTGCCTACCGCATGGAACAGCTGAACTTGTTTTTACCATCTTAATAAATCTGCTCTAATGGAGGGGTAGCGCATCCTGACAGGCTCAATGCGGCCGTCAGAATGCGCTACCATCTCTATAATTGAGGTCAAATTCATAATTAAGGTAGGGAATCAATGACCACAGAGCAACCAGACTCCGGCTACCGGAAGGAACAGCTAAACTTGGTTTTTCGGCTTTAATAAATCTGCTGTAATGGAGGGGAAGCGCATCCTGACAGGCCTAATACGGCCATCAGAATGCGCTACCATGTCTATGAATGAGGTCAAATTCATAATTAATGTGGGGAATTAAAAACCATAGAATGTCAGGAGGCCAGTTTAATGTCTCATCCGAAAGACGCTCCTGTTTACAGAGGCTGGTTCGTGGCTTAATCAAAAAATCTCTCCTTTTTGTTATACTTGGACTTTTAGACCCATGCAGCACGTCAGGGAATGATCACCCCCTGCTGGCCGGACTAAAAATGCCGCCAGCAGCAAAATTATTTTTTGACAAAGGGTCTCCCATCAGTATACAGACCAGTCTCACGCCTGCTTAGCTTCAGTGAAGAGTCAGTCTCTGCCTACCGCATGGAACAGCTGAACTTTTTTCGACTTCTTTAATAAATCTGCTCTAATGGAGGGGTAGCGCATCCTGACAGGCTCAATGCGGCCGTCAGAATGCGCTACCATCTCTATAATTGAGGTCAAATTCATAATTAAGGTAGGGAATTAATGACCACAGAGCAACCAGACT
>VONZ01003970.1:0-14348 GCA_012976165.1 Labeo catla | reverse complement strand
TTACTAAACCATGCGCTGCTCTCTGGGCAGGAGTAAAAATAACAGTACTAAAACTGAATTACGCGCTGCTCTTGGGGCAGGAGTACTCAAATAGGTTCGTATTACTGTTATTTTTACTAAACCATGCGCTGCTCTCTGGGCAGGAGTAAAAATAACAGTACTAAACTGAATTATGTGCTGCTCTCAGGGCAGGAGTACTCAATAGGTTAGTATTACCATTATTTTTAGTGTACTATGCGCTGCTCTCAGGGCAGGAGTAAAAATTACAGTACTAAACTGAATTATGCACTGCTCTCAGGGCAGGAGTACTCAATAGGTTCGTGTTACTGTTATTTTTACTAAACTGCACTGCTCTCAGGGCAGGAGTACTCAATAGGTTCGTATTACTGTTATTTTTACTAAACTATGCGCTGCTCTCGGGGCAGGAGTAAAAATAACAATACTAAACTGCAGCGCATAATTCAGTTTAGTACTGTTATTTTTACTCCTGCCCTGAGAGCAGCGCATAGTTTAGTAAAAATAACAGTAATACGAACCTATTGAGTACTCCTGCCCTGAGAGCAGCGCATAGTTTAGTAAAAATAACAGTAATACGAACCTATTGAGTACTCCTAATATTATAATTAATTTGGGGAATTATGTGAGTTAAGCCAAATTCCTGAATTGTCAAGGTGGTGTAACCACCATTCAAGAAGCCATTTTGTTAATATTTTGAAAAAAGATCATGTGACAGGAAATTATATCACAGAGAAGGACCTCTGGTGATACTAACTGCTGCATGCAAAGGTTAGTAACTCTCTTTAAAATGTGAGATAATTTGACAATTTTAGGGTATGGTCAGGTATTCTTAGGTACATGTCAAATGGTATTGTAACGGGATGAACGAGACGAGAGGCGAGCGGATCCACTTGCGAGCTTTTATTGGGACGAGACAAAGACATGGTCGTACAGGTGTAACCGGTTTCATCTGCGTTGTGAATTTGAATGGAAGGACCACTCGGACATCGGCTGGCAGTTGACTCCTCTTTACTGATAAAACACATATAAAATGGCGTTTAAAAGCAGCATCAACTCGCCCTTCTAGATTTCTCTCCCATGCTGAGCCAGGGCAGAAAAGGGCCAACCACAAACATGAAATTTAACATTTATAACAAATAGCATACCTGATAAAACACATATAAAATGGCGTTTAAAAGCAGCATCAACTCGCCCTTCTAGATTTCTGAAACATGAAATGTACAATACAATGCAATCAGCATGTGCTCGGAGTCACGGAAGACATAAAAACAATCAAACTTGATAAAAATACAAAAATAATCAAATATACATAAACAAAAATATCACATATATGATTTGGATGATCGATTGAGTTACAAAAGTAATTTAAAAGAAAGAGATGTAATTAGATTAACCAGAGCTCATACGAAACCCACCTCTCCCATGCTGAGCTAGGGCAGAAAAGGGAAGAGGAGGTGCAAAGACAGGAAATTAAAGTCAACAGTACAGACAGAAATTTAAAGGGGAAAATGCACATTAACGCACAATTCACAGACATATCAGGTATACATATGAACATATTTTGTGTGATTCTATACATATAAAATAAACAGTTTTCATACTGGTTACACAGGCAGGGTCAAACAACAATAGCAGACAGGTTTAACGTAGGCGATGCACAATAGAAGTCCGTGAAACAGGCGAGGGTCGATCCGTGGCAAACGTAATCCGTAAGGGGCTGAGCTAGGAGAATAAACCAATAAACAAGAGCGAGAGTCCGAAAAGGCAGGCGGCGGTACAGTCGAGAACGGGGAGCCAGGTGAGGGGAATAAACACTGGGAACTAGGAAACGCTAAACAAGACAAAACAATAACAACTCACAATACTCCGTGGTTTGCATGGGGAAAGTCCAGGGTTTTTATAGAGCTGCTGATTGGTCACATGAATAGACGCAATCAGCGTGATGCATGGCGGGAGATGTAGTTCGGGGAGTAGTACAAGAGTCAGAGTGTAATGATGGGGTGAAAGTGACATCTGGTGGTGGGCGGACAGCGGGACACCGACCAGATTCATGACAGGTATGACCTCAGGAATACATTGATAATTCATTAATATTATAAAAATGAGTATTAACTTTAAAAAGCAGCCATAATTCAGTAAAAATAACAGTAATACAAACCTATTGAGTACTCCTGCCTGGACAGCAGCGCATAATTCAGTTTAGTACTGTTATTATTACTCCTGCCCTGAGAGCAGCGCATAGTTTAGTAAAAATAACGATAATACGAACCTATTGAGTACTCCTGCCCCGAGAGCAGCGCATAATTCAGTTTAGTAGTTTTTTTTTTACTCCTGCCCTGAGAGCACACTGTAAAAAATTTCCCTGTAAAAAAACAGTAATCTACTGGCAGCTGTGGTTGCCAGCATTATACTGTAAAAATACAATGTGCTACTGTTTTTGAAATTAACAGCAAAATGCCATTTTGTCATCTACAGTATACAACTGTAATTTAGCAGCATATATCTGTTAAATTACATATTACACTGTAAAAAAAAATCCCTGTAAAAAAAACGGTAATCTACTGGCAGCTGTGGTTGCCAGCATTTTACTGTAAACATACAATGTGCTACTGCTATCTGTTAAAATACATACTACTCATAACTCCATGATCTCAATTTTCAATGCATATTATACCCTGCATTTTCTATTTGACTATTACAAAAACAACAAAGTCCAGTTATGTTTTGTTATTTTATTCTGATATAACACTAGATAAACTTTTACAATATTCCCTAAAACAGGCATGCATATAAACATACAAACATGCATAGGTCTTTATTTATTCATAAAATACAAATGTACTCTCAAATTAGGCTTCAGTGAACACCAGCTAATGTTTATTTATTTATTTTTTTAAACAAATGGTTTATAAAAGATATCAGATGAAATGACTAGTGTCTTTAATTAATCGTACCTTTATGTTCCTTTTGGAGCTCAAATGTTTGGTTCCCATTTGTCTTCCATTGTATGGGCAAACATTTCTCTGTGACAATATCTTAATTTGTCCTCTAAGAGAAAGTCCTACTGGTTTGAGACAGCATAAGGTTGAGTTAAGGATGAAATACTTCTGGACTGATGTTTTTCTTCATCATCTGGGGTCGTCTTCTGCAGTTTTTCCAGTTGTTTTAGACACCTCTTTTCTCCATGCAGCTTTGATCCTCTTTTCTGGATTTATTCCAATAAAGGATCTGAAAAATTAGAGGAGAAAAGCTTCAGAACATATTCTTGTGTATAATTTGATTTGGTCAAATTGAACTTTCTAACTAAAAACTAGCCGATAATTAAAGAAATCCACTTCCAGAACAACAATTCACAAATAATTTACTCACCCCCTTGTCATCCAAGATGTTCCTGTCTTTCTGTCTTCAGTTGTAAAGAAATTATGTGTTTTAAGGAAAGCATTTCAGGATTTTTCTCCATATAATGGACTTGATTGGTGCCCTGATTTTGAACTTCCAAAATGTAGTTTAAATGCAGCTTCAAAGGGCTCTGAACGATCCCAGCCGAGGAAGAATCTAGCGAAAAGATTGGTCTTTTTTTTTGGAAAATAAAAATTTGTATACTTTTTAAACACAAAAGTTTGTGTAGCACAGGCTCTGAGATGCGCGTTCACGACACTACATACTATTGAATCATGTCAAAAGGTCACGCTTAACTATAGACCCAGTGTTTACAAAGCGAACGCGCAAAAACTAAGAAAGTGCAAGTAAGTCAAATGCTGTTTACAAACAAAAAGGTACAACGGTGTCAGACGATTCTGAAGTTATAGGAGAAAAATAAGATGGAGTTTTTCTCCATACTCTATCTTTTTGAGCCGGAGTACACAGACGATGAACTTAAACGTGATTCATAGTAGTGATGGGAAGTTCGGATCATTTTACCGACTCGGACCTTTGAGTCTCGTTCAGCAAAATGAACAAATCTTTTTGAGTCATTTCATTCATTTCGTTCATTTTAGCAAAATATAATTAAAATGTTACGTGTCACTGCTTACACAAACGTTGATCACACTACAAACAAGACAAAACTATAATGCTATAAGAAACAGAAAAGATTCATTCATTGTTTACCTGGGTCTTTAGTCTATGATTAGCTCACCTCATCTCTTATCTGACAAGTTTTCAGGTTTGAGTCATTTGTTCATTACGTGACAGGCCCATAAGATGAACGAATGACTCAAAAAACCCGAAGACTCGAAACAGGTGAACTAATTCCAGTGCAGAACCTAATAGGATGTTGCGCATGCGCGACTAAATGAATCACTCCCTGAGACGACTCATTCTTCCCGAGTCACATTAAAGATTTGTTTAAAATGAACAAATCGTTCAAGAACGACCCATCACTAATTCATAGCATCGTGGACGTGCATCTCAGAGCCTGTGTTACACGAGCTTTTGTGCTTAAAAGTATACATTTTTATTTTTTTTTAAAAATGACCGATTATTTCAGTCAAAGATCCTTCTTCCTCAGTTAGGATCATTTAGAGCCCTTTGAAGCTGCATTTAAACTACATTTTAGAAGTTCAAAATCAGGGTACCAATGAAGTCCATTATATGGAGAAAAATCATTAAATGCTTTCCTCAATAACCATAATTTCTGTACGACTGAAGACAGAAAGACATGAGCATCTTGGATAACAAGGGAGTGAGTAAATTATTTATAAATTGTTGTTCTGGAAGTAGACTTCTCCTTTGACTGAAGCCTTGGAATACACTGCACAAGTCATAGAAACTAATGTAGTAGCTTTGTTTTAGTGAAACAAAATGCAGACATATACTTACCAAGAAGGATCAAGCTAGGAGTCACAGGCAGGTTACCCATTTTCTCAAGGTCAGAAAGAGTGGCAGACATCTATTAGTAAAGAAAACAATTTAAAATGATCAACAACAACAACAACAACAAAAAACTAATGTGGTACTTGTTGCAATATTCTACAAAGGCAATAAAACTATTATACGCAGAGTAGAATTCAAAACTGATAATTTTCCTATTTACTTTCCTGTATGCTGATTTAGTCTGATGATGCGATAGATGATATTTAATGGAGATGTGACGTCTGTTTGTCCCTACAATGCAAAAGAAAATGGGGACCAAACTTTAATACCAACAGATGTACAGTAAATGGAGGATAAAGGTAATTAATTGCATGGTTTAGCCAGTTTTCTGAAGTGATTCAATTTGTTTGGATGAATACAATTTTGAATTTTGCAGTTCCAGGTTCTAATTTGTGGTTCTTTGGTCTGATATTTTCATATCAGACAAAATTACTGGTAATTAATCATACCTTTATGTTCCTTTTGGAGCCACTGGTCTTCCATATGGGCAAAACAGACATCAGTTCTCCAGGACAATATCTTAATTTGTCCTCCAAGAGGAAGTCCTATGAGTTTAAGACAGCATAAGGTTGAGTAAATAATGAGATTTTTAGTGAATGATTTCTTGAACAAACAATAGGCAAACTTACATTTTCTTAAAGAATGAGTCATTTGCTTCTCTACAAAGTCAGCCTTTGAACTACAAGGATAAGGAAAACACAATGTAAAGAATAGATCGCTTCTCTAGTTAACTAATTACAGACATCCCACACACAAAAACATTCAAATAAAGTTTAAAAATAAAATAAAAACCGACAGATTCTTTCGGTCCATCTGCTGCGATTTCTGCAATTGTTAGCAGCGCTTTGAATACGTTCACAGTAATCGTGCAAGAATTATGAATTTTGTTCATACACATGTATCTTTTGCTTAGATGAAGCACGGAGCATGCTTCAGTTACATAAATTGTGTGATGGTAATAAGTAACAAATAAAATGCAGTCGGGGTATATGCTAACGAGCTAACAATGCTATCATATCTTACTTGGTTACTGTTCCATGATTAAAACATGCTATCCTGTCATCAAATTATGCTTTGGTGGCTCTTTATAATGTTAATATTTAGAAGTGTACGCGGTAAGTTAAAACCAAAAGTGTGGTTGAAAATAACAGCAGCAGATAATAGCTGGTTTGAACCTCACGCTAAAATTGTAACCACAAAAACATAATTTCACAAAACGTCATATTTTTACTCAGATAAAGTTTAAGATTTGCGGGTTAGAGGGAAAAAAGTTTCTTACCAGTTGTGTGTTAAATGATGCCAGTCTGTACGAAGGGCTGACACTCCTGTCGTAACTTGCTGATTAAAACACGGTCACGAATCCAATTTAAATCCCAAAAGCTTAATTGGATGTTGAAACATTAATTTTTAAAAGTAATAAGTACTTTAGAAAAAAAACAATAAAAGGCAGAGCTGCAAAATGACCTCGTGCAGATAAACCCAAATGTCTTCCTTTCCCTGCACATGTACAATGGAAAATATGGTATTATGCTGTTAAACAACAGTGTCATACTGTTGCTGATCAACATATCCCACAATGCATCGCAAAATACAGTAACTTACTGTTATTATATGAAAACAGCATTTTACTGTTAAATTTCCCTGTAAATTTACAGGAATTTTTTACAGTGCAGCGCATAGTTTAGTAAAAATAACAATAATATGTAATTGTTCTGTATCTTCCTCCACCCTGGTGAAAAAACCAGCATATGCTGGTAGGTATGTTTTGATGCTGGTTAGGTATGTTTTGTTTAAGCTGGTCCTTTGCTGGTTTATGCTGGTCAAGGACCAGCATAAACCAGCTAAGGACCAGCATAAACCAGCAAAGGACCAGCTTAAACCAGCATCAAAACATACCTACCAGCATATGCTGTTTTTTTCACCAGGGCAGGTAGGCTCTACTAAGTGTATCTGCTATTTTCAATTCTATTGTAGATTTCCTGCAGGTCATATGGCTGGAGTTTCATCAACATCCTCTGCAGATGTGGTGGGGCTTTCTGAAGAGGCTTTTTAAACACTGTCTCCAGCAGCTTGTGGTCTGACTGTCCTCTTACTGTCTTTCCATAAAGGTACTGGCTTTTTGATTTGTCAAAATCCATGGTTAGTAGGGATGTGACGAGATCTCGTGAGATCCGCTGTGTGTCTCGAGACCAGTCGGATCTCGTGAGATCTCGTGACGTTATCCTCGCAAAACATTTTGCAGTGTTTACATTAGAGCTGCACGATTAATCCTTAAAATATCGGGATGTCCATTCAAACACCCACGCAATCTTATTCCTGAATGACAACAATTTAGCTACGACTATTAGGACTGTTTCAGATTATGTGGAGCGTGAGAAGCACGTTTTGTCACTGCCCATGTTAATGAATCAGAGCGTCGGTGTAACGGTGTGAGTGAGACAAGAGGCGAGCGGATCCATCTGCGAGCTTTTATTAATGGGACGAGGCAAAGACATGGTCGTACAGGCAGGGTCAAACAGTAGCAAACAGGAATATCAAAGGCAAGACGTACAGAATATTCCAAGAAACGAGCAAGAGTCCAGTGGCAGGCGGCGAGACAGTCGAGACGAGATGGCCAGGCGAGGGAACTAAACACAGGAAACTAGGAAACTAGGAAACTAGGGAACGTTAACAATGAAAATAACAACAACAGTACTCCGTGACTTGCAAGGGGAAAGACAGGGGCTTTTGTAGCGCCACTGATTGGTCACAGGTGCTGACCCAATCAGCGCGCTGAAGGATGGGGAATGTAGTCCGGGGTGAAGTGCAACAGTCTGTGTGTGATGATAGGGTGAGAGCGACATCTGGTGGTGAGCGGACCACAGAACACCGACCAGATTCGTAACATAGCCCCCCCCCACAAAGAGCGGCTTCCAGACGCTTCAACCGAAAAACAGTCCTGGGGAGCGGTGGGAGGGCCAGGAGACTGAGGCAGAACCGGCAGGGCAGAAGCCTTCCAGGGCGGAGCCGGAGGTGCAGGAGCCCTCCAGGGCAGAGCCGGAGGCGGAGCAGGAGGCGCAAGAGCCCTCCATGGCAGAGCAGGAGGCACAGGAGCCCTCCAGGGTGGAGCAGGAGGCGCAGGAGCCCTCCAGGGCGGAGCCGAGGCAGAGCAGGAGGCGCAGAAGCCTTCCAGGGCGGAGCAGGGACCCGCGTCAAGGACTGGGACCTGAGAAGAGCAGGGATAGAGGAGGCAAACAGAGTAGGGAGAGAAGCAGAGAGTTTAAAAGTTAACGCCGCCACCATAGGAGGTTCTACAGCTGACGCTGACACCTCTGGAGGCATTGGCGCAGCTTCTCCGACTGGTGAGGCCTCTGGGTCTGACTTGTGGTCAGACGAGACCTCTGGAGCAGACTTGAGACCGGACGGGACCTCTGGAGCAGACTTGAGACCAGACGGGACCTCTGGAGCAGGCTTGAGGTCAGACGGGAGCTCTGGAGCAGGCTTGAGACCAGACGGACCTGGAGCTGACTTAGAACTGATGTGACCTCAGGAGCTGACTTATGAACAGACGTGACCTCAGGAGCACAGTGTGAAGCCCACACACACCAAATGGCAATCGCCATTAAGGGAAGAGCAGCAGCGGGTGGCAGGGTCTCTTTACTGGTGGATTTAGAAGGCGCCGATGCCACTGGGAGGCTGGCTGCCCGCACTGACACCAGTGGTGGGTCCAGTACACTGGCCATCATAACAGGCCGTGCCCTTGGGGTGTCGGACAAGACATGGCAAGGCTCTGGGCCGTCAGACGAGACATGGCGAAGCTCTGGGCCATCAGACGAGATGTGGCGAGGCTCTGGGCCGTCAGACGAGACATGGCGAGGCTCTGGGCCGTCAGACGAGACTTGACTTGACTCTTGTCGATCAGGCGTGTCATAACGAAACTCTGGACAGACAGTGGAGATGTAACGGGGCTCTGAACAGACAGATGAAACGTGACCTGGCTCGGGACGGACAGATGTGACGTGACTTTGTTCTGGACGGACAGACGTGACATGACTTTGCTCTGGATGGACAGACGAGACGTGACTTGGCTCTGGGCGGTCAGACGAGACGTGACTTGGCTCTTGGAGATCAACTAAGACTTGACTTGGTTTGTGAAGTTCAGTAGTGACTTGATTTGATACATGAAGTCCTGCGGTGACTTGGCTTGTGAAGATTAATAGTGACTTGACTTGATTCGTGAAGATCGACTGTGACTTGACTCGGCTCACTAAGACCAGTTGTGGCTTCACTTGACTTTACTTTGCTGGAACAGCTGTGGCTTGACCTTACTAAAGCAGATGTGGCTTGGCTTGACTTAACTGGAACAACTGCGAGTTGACTTGACTTTACTGGAGCAGCTGAGGCGTGACGTGATTCAGGAGGTGTTGTAGTGTATTGACTTGACTTAGCAGGATCAGCAGCTGTAATGTGACTTGATTCAGGAGCCACATCTGGAAGGGCGGCCATGACAGGTGCAGACACAGGAGCAGAAAACATAATGTGAACAGACTGTGGCTTGGCTGACGTGGCGTTAGCGGGCGCTGGCTTGGCTGACGTTGCGTTAGCGGGTGCTGGCTTGGCTGACGTGGCGACGTAAGGTGGCTGTGGTTTGACAGACATGGCGTGATCTGGTTCTGGAGCAGCAGACCTGATGTAGGCTGGTTCTGGCATCAGGGGCGTGATGGCCATCTTGAGTGCAGGCTCTGGCAGGGCGGCCATCTTGGCGACAGGCTCTAGTGTGGCGGCCATCTTGTGCAGTGGCTCGGGGTGCTCGGGTGAGACCTTGCTTGACCTTGAAGGAACGGCAGCTTTGACTTTGCTTGACTCAGGAACAGCAGCAGCTTTGAATTGGTTTGACTCAGGAACCGTAGCTTTAACTTTGCTTGACTCAGGAACCACGGTTGTGACTTTGCTTGACTTGGGGGATACGGCTGTGACTTTGCTTGACTTGGGAGATACAGCTTTAACTTGACTTGCCTTAGGAAGAGCAGCTCTGACTTTGCTTGACGCAGGAAACACAGCTCCAGCTTGACTTGACACAGGAACAGCAGCTGTAGCTTGACTTGACACTGAAACAGCAGCTGTAATCTTGCTTGACTCGGGACTTGACTTGACTCAGGAAACACCGCTGCAACTTGGCTTGACTTGGAAACTTGACTTGACTCAGGAAATGCAGCTGCAACTTTATATGGCTCTGGTATGGCAGCTGTGACATGACGGAGCCCCGTCTTCGCCGCCATTTTGTGAACGGGCTCCGCCGTCGCCGCCATCTTGTGAGCGCGCACCGGCGCAGCCGCCATCTTACGAACGGGCACCGTTGTCGCCGACATTTTGTGCACGGGCTCTGTTGTCGCCGCTATGGTATGAACGCGCCCCGGCGTGGCCGCCATCTTGTGAACGGGCACAGCTGTCGCCGTCATTAGATGAGCGCTATCCGTAGCCGTCACCATTGCTTGAGCGCGCTCCAGCGTGGCCGCCATTTCACGAGCGAGCCAGGCGGCCAGCGGTTCCGTGGTGTCGCGCTCCTCATCCGGTAGATGGCAAGCCCACACACAATAACGCAAAGTCCGTGAAAGCAGCCAGAGATGAGCGCGGGCCCTCGTGTCTCAGCCTCGCCTTTAAAGGCTCATTTACGCCATCACAGAATATCTCAATGATTACACAGTCCAGGAGGGTAGAATAATTTGAAATGGCCAGAAACTCACGGATGTACTGTTCAAGTGTGCGTGGTCCTTGTTTGATCCTGAAAAGAATTCTGTCTGTGTCCATATCTGTTGACTGTCTGGGGGTGAAGCTGCTGGATCCTGTTGTGACGGAGTATTCTGTAACGATGTGAGTGAGACAAGAATATTTTCCCTATATATTTCATCATTGAGGATTTCTTAAGAAAAGTTTAAAAATCTCGTCTCGTTCTCATGAACTCAGTTTCGTGTCTAGTCTCGTCTGGTATCGTGGGATAATTGTTTCGTCACACCTCTAATGGTTAGCGTCTAGCACTGAGAAAACTTTTGCTTTTGGCATTTTACTTACGACTTCTTCAGCTGTCTTGAGTGGAAAGTGTTCTCTTTTTATGGCCTTATTCAAGTGCTTTGGGTCAATGCAGTTGCGAAGTTTGTTCAATTTTACAACAGTCACCATACTGTTGACCCAATCTGTTGGTTGTTGTTTCTTGATGACTTCAAGCCTTTTTATTCTGTTGATTTCTGGTTTAATTTTGTCTTGTAGTGCTATTGGGACTTTTCTGGGTGGATGAATCACAGGTGCCATGGCTGGATCAATCTTGATGTGATGCACACCAGGTGTGCACCCTAAAGGAGAATCTAGAATCTACAAAGGAGACTGTGAAGATAACACAGACATCCGTCTGTGTTATCTTCACAGTCTCCTTTGTAGATTCTTTGGACAAGTCCTAACTCTGTGCACTCCAGTCTTCCAAGGATGGCAAGTAAGTCTTTCTCAACAACTTGGAACTCAGTCTCAGCTTCATTGTCTTTAAACTGGCAGATGAGTTTTGTTGTACCCTTTGGCTCCATCTTATGGCCAGAATACGCTACTAAGACGAGATTACGTTGCACTCTGCTCCCGTATCCAATTTAAAAGAAAGTGCTTCACTTGTCTTTCTTCACTACTGTGGCTTCAGTTACTTTATTAACTTGAATCTCGACTTTGTTTCTAGTGTGCCTTTCTTCGATGGCACCCACGAACAGTGCTCATTTGGTGCCTGTGCACGAGTGAAGAACAAGTGTCTTAGATATGTTAGATTTTTTTCTTGGTTCACAGTAACGTCTGAACCTTTTTTTCAGTATCTCGTAATCATTAGCTACCTCCTCGGTAAAATCCATGGTATTAAATACCTTCAGTGCTTCATCCTCAGCAACGTGAAGAAATGTAGCACACTTTATCTTGCCTGACTTCTCAGATGTTCCACTTACCATGAGATATAGCTCAAACTTCTGCTTGAAGTTTTTAGCTGATCCATCTTTAACTCCTGACACCATGTGATATCTTTTGGTAACTCTTGTTAGCTGTTTAGGCTTACTAGATTAAGGGTGTTTTGGCACCCTGGAGAAGTTTTGACATGCCCTGACATTTGTGCTTTTTTGGCTAAAGTTTGATTACATTGTAATCAGCACAAACTGGGCTACAGTAATATGCAAGCAACATGAATGTACATGTTTGTGTTTTTGAGAAAACAACGTTTATGCGTGGTTAGTGAAAAACTAAAATTTTTAAGTCACTAAAATAAGGTCATGAAGCACATTCAGAACATTAGTTCACAAGACTTTTGAGAATTGGATGTGGTAGTCTAGTGTTTTTTTTGAAAGATGATGTGAAAATCATCTCATTCACGCATTTACAGAAAACAATATATTGATTTAAATTTTCTAAGACATGTTTTGTGATAGAAAGGGAATATGCGAGGAAGTGACAACGTCCATGAATATTTAGTGATTCACACCTGAGAGACAAAAGACCTTCCTCTAATGGCCCATCAATGAGACTGTGACTGTCAGGTAGAAACAATGAGAGATTCAGAGAATGGAGTTTTAGACTATTTGTATTTTATTTACAACACAGTATCATCAAAACATACATAATGAAGGTCAAAAGCACATTATTGACTACACAGACTGTACATGATGTGAACAGACTTTGTGTCATTCCTGAAAACTGTTTTCTGGATTCTGTTCAACAAGTGAAACAAGTAAATTATACCTTATATTTAAGTGATTGCTGCTTCTTTCCATGAATTTAAGAAAAAAAAAAAAAGCATGTTAATATCAGGAGCATCTGTAATATATACATATAGTATGATTTTGTAGTCATAGACTCACACATGCTTTATACTATCATAAAATATTGACAATTTATATCTGAGAAACTAATTATTATTGTTTAGCACGTTAAACACCTACTCACAAACAGAGTGTTAAAAACAAACTAATATTACTTTTATATCCTATTGTTATACAATAAATAAATATGATTTTATAGTCATAAACACAAGCATGCTTTGTATGTATTATACAATACAAAACCATTTTATGTCTGGGAAACTAATTTACTATTGTTAAGCACGTCATAAACATCTATTTGTGAAGAGAGTATATAAACAATCTTAGACTCTATCATTCAGTGTTACAGTGTAAACACTATTACTTTTATATCGCGTCATTTTTATTTTATAGAACATTAAAAAACATCCTGGCGTCGTCAAACATTTCGATGCAATGAAATGAAACATACTTAATAACGTTTCACTTGATTACACGTAGTCAGGAATTACAGTTTGGAAAAAAAATCTAACTACTATAATATCTACAAGTTATATCACAGAAACACAACAACTAACGTAAGTAGGCTAATAAAAGAAAGACTTACTCTTTCGGTGCGTCGCTTCGCGCTCTTCCTCTGAGGGAAATATAAATCTTTCTCCTCACAGCGCGTCTTCTTCCAGTAACAAGATGCAAGTAGCCGAGATGAACAATGAAGTGAAGTCTCCCGCTTTGTTTACGTTGATGTGGGCGGTTCGCCGCTTGCGCCTCCACGTGGCTGATTATAATAACAAACCGAAAGTAGCTCGTGGGCGTAATCAAATTAAAAATAATTAGGTCTGAGGAGAAAGACTGGACATGGGGTTGGTTTCATACAGATTACTTTAACACATGATATGACAGAGTGTTGTTGTTACTATGAGTGTACACAAATAAAAATGAATTCCTTACAGATTCCATTGATGTATTGCTCTTGTCTGTACGATCAAAAATGACGGAGTAATTTAAGTTCTTTTTGGCGTTATCAGAAAAACGGCCACAAACCGCGCCGGCGCGTTTTTCGACCCCAGGGGTTAAGAGTCCAAAGATATTAATAAGGACAGGACACACAAGAGCTGTGTTTCTTATTCTGCTATTGTTCTGTTCTCTGACTCCACAGGATACTCGAATACAGGGCACTACCTAGTGGTAAGAACCAGCATACATCACGGACACCCCATAAGCACCACCACACTCACTAATGCATGTATGCATCTACATTCTGAAAGACTTCTTCTGTGATCTCAACATGTCAATTTATTATAAGCAACACAAGACTTTAACGGCCAATGATATTTACAGCTGGGCTGATTTTCTACTGTTCAGTGTTAATCATCTAACTCAGCCAGTTAAGCGTTACATTTATTCTTAGATGTTATATGAATATGGTCCCTGGAGCACAGGTTTTATCAACTGGCCATTTTCAATGCACATTTGAAATATCACTGAAATTTCAATGCTGATTTTCATTCCACAAGGCTGGCCAGGCTCATCATCATCATCATCTGAAACAAGGAGATATAAACACTGTATTCAGTTTACTGCTGTACATACACACACACACATACACAGTACATATGTTATCTCTCCCCTTCTCCGCATTCACTGATCCACCACACTACA
>VONZ01003969.1:0-14362 GCA_012976165.1 Labeo catla | reverse complement strand
GTATCCTTTAGTCAGATCTAGGGTGGAGATATACCGGGCCCGTCCCAGTCGGTCTAGTAACTCATCCACCCGAGGCATGGGGTATCCGTCGAACTCTGATACCTCGTTGAGTCGTCGGAAGTCATTGCAGAACCGGAGGGTGCCGTCCGGTTTGGGGACCATTACGATCAGGCTGGACCAAGGGCTGCAAGATGGTTCAATCACCCCTAACTTCAGCATTTGTTGTACCTCGTCCTCAATAGCCTGCCGGCGAGCTTCAGGGACTCGATAAGGCCGCTGCCGAACAACGACTCCTGGCGGGGTACGGATATCATGATGAAGTATGTTGGTCCGCCCGGGAAGAGGTGAGAACACATCAGAGAACTGACCAATCAGGTGTTACAGCTCTCCCTTCTGGGCAGCGGAGAGGTGGGGATTCATGTCTACAACCACGGGCTCGGAGGTGCTGAAGGCTGCGAGCTGGTCTCTAGTCCCGACCCACTTCTTAAGGAGGTTCACGTGATAAATCTGGTCTGTACGTCTTCGCCCCGGCTGCCGTAAGCGATAGGTGACCGGCCCAATTCGCTCCATAACAGAGCGGTGACGGGCAGGCTGCTGCTCCCAGGCCTCCTTTGCCACGTCGAGGAGGCCACGGGGTTGTCGGCCGAACAGGAGTTCAAATGGGGTGAAGTCAGTTGAGGCCTGGGGAACCTCACGGATGCCAAACAGGACGTACGGCAGCATCAAATCCCAGTCTTTTCTGTCCTCCGCTGTAACCCGTCTAAGCATCCGTTTTAAGGTCTGATTAAATCGTTCGACGAGTCCGTCCGTTTGAGGGTGATAGACCGTGGTCCTCAACTGTTTCACCCGCAGCAGCCTGCAGAGATCCGCCATTAGCCGGGACATGAAGGGAGTACCTTGATCGGTCAGTATCTTGGTGGGTATGCCGACGCGGCTAAACAGCTGGAACAGTTCCTGTGCGATGTTTTTGGCGGTGGCCTTGCGGAGAGGTACGGCTTCAGGATACCGCGTGGCATAGTCAACCACCACCAGGATGTGTTCGTGGCCCCGGGCGTACTTCGGCAGCGGACCCACGAGATCCATCCCGATGCGCTCGAAGGGCACGTCAGTGATGGGTAAAGGAATCAGCGGTGAGGGGGGAGGCTTCCTTGGAGAGGTCCGTTGACATGTGGGGCACGCTTGGCAGAACCGTTTTACCTCTGCGTCTAGACCAGGCCAGTGGAAGCGGTCCCGGATGCGCTGGGCGGTGTTCTCCGGACCTAGGTGGCCGGCCATAGGGTGTGAGTGTGCCAACTTGAGGACCGCTTCTGTCTTCGTCCGTGGGACCACCAGGAGATGTTTCTCCTCCCCCCTTCGCTGAGCGACATAGTACAGCAGGCCGTTTTGGACCACGAAGTGTGGGAGAGGATGCGGGGCAGGTAAGACATCGCGGCCGTCAATGACTCGGATTTGGGTCCAACAATGCTTGAGCCGGTCATCCTCCCGCTGTTCCCGAGCGAATGAGCCCCCTTCTGTGGCCTGTTGGAAGACATCAAAAAAAAGGTTAGGGTGTTGGGAAGGGGACTCACCATCTCTCCCACTATCCGAAGCCAGCAGGGCGGGGCGACGGCGTGGTCCGCGGGCTGGTTTCCGATTTCGGCGGCTCCCTCTGGGGCTGACAGGCTGAGTGACACTCGAAAACAGGCGGTCAAAGCCTGGCCAATCCCTTCCCAGAAGGACCGGCACCGGGAGATCCTTCACTAGGCCGACCTCCACTGGCCAGGTGCCTGAAGCGGCCGAAATGGTGACTCGTCGGACGGGTACTTGTCTCGTCCCCTGGCATCCGCCAGCTCCACCGCCTCGATGAGCTCTTGTAAACCGGTAGGATTCATCATGCTGACCGCCTGGCGGTGTGAGCGGGGCAGAGCTCGCAGCAGGCGTTCAATCACAACGCTCTCCGCTACTCGTTCGGCTGTGGGGTCCTCCTCAAGCAGCCAGTGACGTGCCAAATGGGCGAGCTCAACAACCTGGGCACGGGCGGGGAGACGAGGTTTATATTCCCATTCATAAAACAGCTGAGCAGCACAAATTGGGGAAAGACCCAGACGGCCGAGTATTTCATTCTTCACTTCGGTGTATCGTTCAGCTGAAGCTGGAGTGAGCGAAACATACGCACGTTGTGCCTCGCCGGTGAGGAGGGGTGCCAACGCCCGTGCCCAGTCTTCTCGTGGCCAATCCTCAGCTACCGCGGTGCTTTCGAACATCTGAAGGAACGCCTCCACGTCATCGTGTGGCGTTAGCTTTGGCAGTAGTCGGGCCGCTTGAGCACGCGGGTCCGGTAGCGGAGCGCGTTGGCTGGCGGCAGCGGCTTGGAGAGCCGCGAGTTCCTGCTCCGTTTCGCTTCGCTTAAACCAGCAAAGGACCAGCTTAAACCAGCATCAAAACCTACCTACCAGCATATGCTGTTTTTTTCACCAGGGCAGTCTCAAACCTCCTGGTTTTCATCCAAAATATCTTAGATTGTGTTCCGAAGACGAACAAAGCTTTAACGGGTTTGAAACAACATGACAAAATTTTAATTTTGGGGTGGAGTAACCCTTTAAGGTTTTAATTGTGAAATTAACATAGTCACGTCTCATTCAAAACACACATGGCGCAATCGGTCTCGAGACATGAGATCCAACGTAAATTGTATAAATAAAAAAATAAATGTAAATAAAATACAGTAAAGAGAAGGGATATTCATGTTCATGAATGTCAATTTACGGTTATTTATTGTAAATTTTATGTTCTTTTTCCTCTTACAAAAATGGCATACTACCATAAAATTACGTCCAAAACAGTTTCTCACCGTATATATAGTAGTTGAACTTACTGTTAACCATTTAACAGTTTTTTCTGTGCCATTTTTACAGTTTTTTTCCATTAAATTCACTGTCGTTTTTAATGTGTGGTTCTCCACATCATTTCACTGTCAAGTCTTGAGTGATTTTGAAAAACTGGTTTTATTTGTTTTCTGAAATGGTCATGCTTCAACAGGTTTACGTTCTGAAAAAATGCTTTAGAAGAATCCGGAAATGAAAGCAGTTTGAGAGGAACGTCCTCTCAAGACGCAGTTCATTGGAGGAGCAAGAAACATCTACATCGTCACTATTTGTGGTTAGTAAATACTTCTTCATGAAATACTGACTAATATATCAATTTAAAATTGTGATGTATTGATTATACATGTATAGTACCAGACAACATTGTGTGTGTCAATTGTTTTTTTTTTGGTTGCTAACAAAACTCAAAGCAATTGCTGGGAACACTTTATTTTAGGGGTCCATGATTCTGCTGTATTTAAGCACTAACACACCAAAAACTGACTTCAGTAGTGCTGTATTACTGGCTGTAATTACTGGCTTATTCAGGTGAACACTATGAACATCAGTGCCATAAAAATCAATAACTAATGTGGATGTACTTTTCACTGGAGAACAGGGGGTCAAACTCTCTTTATTACACTATTTTAAACACAATGATTCATATTGTTCACAGAGATAGATAGTAGTCAGCATGTTGCACGTTTTAACATAATAAGCATGATTAGCATGTTGCTAGCATGTTAATAGCATGATTAACAAGTTACTAGCATGTTGTTAATATCATTAGCATGTTGCTAACATGTTTCTAGCATGATTAACAAGTTACTAGCATGTTGTTAGCATAATTAGAATGTTGTTAGCATTATTAGCATGTTTCTAGCATGTTTCTAGCATGATTAACAGGTTACTGGCATGTTGCTAGCATGTTCCTAACATGATCTTGTGTTACTGGCATGTTGCTAGCATGATTAGCATGTTGATAGCATATTTCTAACACGATTAACATATTGTTAACATGTTTCTAATGTGTTTCTAACATGATTAACATGTTACTACCCACACAGCAAACTAACATAAAATCAACATAGAATCGATGTTTCTCGTGGCGTCGAAACGACGTTGATCTCTGACGTCGGTCCGTAGGTCGTTTTGCTCATTGGGGTAATGTTGAACCAACGTCAGGCGCGCCATTCAAAACTAACATAAAATCGTCGCAATTGGTTCACTTACCCAACGTTGAATCGACGTTGATTTTCAGATGGTTGAAACGACGTCATAGAATCAACACATATTCAACATAAAATCGATCTAATGGGTTGACTTACCAACGTTGAAACAATGTTGATTTCAGTTCGGTAAAACGACGTTATACAATCTTCTGCTTGTTTCTCACATACTTAATACTAGATAGATTATCCTGTACATGTAATAATTTATTAAACACACATCAAATTTAGTCATAATTCATTTATTATTTACACAAAATACACAAATTCATGTTTAGAGCACATCTTCTATACAAGACTAATGCATTGACAATAAACAATAATCAAATGCACACAAATAAATTAAATGACAGAAAGTAAACACACAAAGAAAGTAAATTATAGGCCATAATTATAGGCCATTATAAGTGTCAAGTTACAAATTAAATGCTATATTCTTTTCAGAATAGAAATGTCATGTTATTTTGTACCAACTGTACTTGACTTATTTTCAGTGGGGCACAAAAGGAGATGTAAGGCAGAACATTAACACACTGACAGCCTCAGTCACCATTCATTGTCATTGCTGATTTTCTATAAAATTACAGAGACTAAGCCACTTTCTCCTTTTGTGTTCCACAAAATACGGCTGAAAAGATCATTTATAAAGAATTCTTACCCTTGAAAACATAAGACAGAGGTACATAGCAGATCAGTCAGTTTTCCATTGCAATTACAACTTAAGTTCATATCAGAGGTGAGAACTAATCAGGTCCGGTTTAAAAAAGATGATGATGTAACCCACCATTTAATATCAGTCACAGACAAAGTTAATTTCTTTACCATTTTCACTCGCTAAAAGTTTTACATGTTTTTATTTTAGACGCATAATCATAAGGTTTGATAAGTTTGCATCCATAAATTTTCAGTTGTTTATGTCCCTTTGTTATATTTGTATGTGGTATTTTTATAGCCAAACTGAACACCTGTGACAGTGGAATTTGTATTTGTAGAGAATATATCAGCAAAGTCATCAAGAAAATGTTTTAGGTGTTGTGAACTTTTATTTGGTTTCTTTCTCTCACAAACACAACAAAACCTTCTCAAAATGCAGGTGCAAAAATCCTGTTCCACAAATCACAAATCAAGAAATTCACAGGCCCAGTTATACCAGATTTATGCAGGGCTATATTGAATTTTTCCAGAATATTCAGAATATTAATTTCGTCATATAATTTTTTTTTTCCTGAAATGTGTTTTTATTAGAACTATACATATTTACAGACTTTATTAGAATTTAACATAGAGTCTAGCATTTACCCACTGTATTCTGTTCTATTCTGTTTGATCCAAATTATTAAAATAAATAAAAACTTGCTGTGTGTACTGTGCTAGTAGTAGTGGGTCAAAGGCTACATGATGTGTTTATCACTGGATAGAGCGCAAGTGTGTGAGTGGGATGTCACATACTGATTTGTCATGTGAGATATCAGTTCTCATTTACAGTCTTGGTCAGAATTTTTAGCACCCTTAGTAAATATGATCACAGAAGCCTGTAAAAATAAATCTGTATAGTTTAAAATGTCACAAATCTGCCTTGAAGATGTGTGTCTATATTTTTTAAATGCAAGGCAAGGAGGATCTTTTATCAAAAAGGATTAACAATGCAGTTCTATTTTCACAGGTTTCATATTTACCAAGGGTGCCAATAATTCTGACTACGACTGTATATGCAAATGTGCAAAATTTGTTCATGACTTGACATTTTTTTTTTGTTCAACTGTGAGTGTTTTGCCCCTCATTCACTGCAGCAACTCTAGCCTAACTGTGAGCATATAAATTCTGTAATTTGTGAATTGCAGAATAGGATTTGTGCACCTGAGAATTTCAAATGGTATAACTGTTGTTTTGTGTTTGTAAGAGAGAGAGTACAAAAAAAAGTGCAACTCCTAAAACAGTATTCTCTGTTGCTTCAAATTTACTGATACGCATGTGTGACTATTCTTTATAACTACAAATTCCGCTGTCACAGGTGCTCAGTTTTACTATAATAATACCTTCATCAAGTCAAGTCAAGTCAAGTCAAGTCAAGTTGAGCTTTACTGTCATTCTGCTACATGTGTGGGCATATAGTAAAACGAGATGGACCACAGGACCACGGTGCTACATACTAGTTAAGCAATATAAACATACAACAGTACACGAATAAGAAAAGCAATTACAGACTTACACAACGGTTAACCATTTGACTATACATACTATAAATACTATAATGAATAGTTGACTACACATACAAAACTTTTAGACAACAAAAACTTTACATAAGTACTGTACATGACGTTTTACAAAAGAGACATCTGTACATGAAATTGTGCAAAAGAGATATTTTGTGCATTAAATTGTGCAGAAGAGAGATTTTGAGGGAAGCAGCGCATAATGCAATGCACAAATAAACATATATAATCCGATTGAGTCTTTGTAGCAGCAAGTGTTTATAGAAAGTGTCTAATGTACATAAGTGTGTTACTACAAGTGGTTTGTATAGCCCACTCACCTGTGTGTAGCACACTCAGAATTGGAATTCGAAAGATTGTCAGCAGTTTTAATGAATTGGGGGGAGGAGGCTGAGGTTTTCATGGTTTCAGAGGGGGGCAGGGAGATTGGGGTTAAGGACTCTCACAGCCTGGGGGAAGAAGCTGTTGAGAAATCTGACAGAGCGTACAGAGCGTTTGCAGAGAGATTGGTGTGGTTTACTGTAGGTACATCTGTCCAGGCCAGCATCTGGTGTTCTGATGTCTTCTACTGGGATCCCAATAAAAATAGTACAGTTCAAAATCCATCATACATATCCAATATAACACGACTGCCCATTCCTGTGCCTGGAGATCCACCTACTTGCAGAAATCTGATCTAACCCTGATTCAACACACCCGTCTGTAATTGTCAACTGCTCCTGAGTAGCTGAAGTTTGCAGGAGGGTAGATCTCCAAGAACAGGACTGGGCTCCCTGCATTATAGAGTATCACATCTGGTATCTGTTATTACAAAGTATCAATCTATGTTTAATTTTACTTTAGGTAAATTGGTTAATTTACAGTCATTTACATCTGCATCATAAATACATGCTCCATCCCAAAGTGCTCTGTAGTAAACGTGGTAAAAGATGTCCAAACTGAAAAATAATGTAATAGTAGTACTATATTAAAATTACAAATATGCGAAACATTGTTCATTTACATTTATTACCAACACTAACAATACAAAGCTGGTTGAAAATCTGCAAACTTACCTTTTAGGGCAATGATTACAATATAAGGATAATATTTGGCAGCTTTGTATAGTTGCCATCATCTGAAATCTTTGTAAGTGCTGACATCTCCTGAAGTCTAAACAAATGAGGCTGGATCCAAACTGGAAGTGGCATAATCTCTAGTAACCTTGGGATTGGCATCCCAAAATAAAAACAGGAAAGCAAACAGAGAAAGATTAGCATAGCAGCTGTTCATATTATTTCAGACAAAAGATGATTTATTTCATAACATATAACTGAAGAGCAAGGTTACAAGATGTTTTCTGCGTGAATATCTGTTGAAATGTAATTTATTCCTGTGATCAAAGCTGTATTTTCAGCATCATTACTCCAGTCTTCAGTGTCACATGATCCTTCAGAAATCAATCTGGAGGCTCGTACAGGGCAGACACAGGAGGGATAGGAAGTACACCTCCAGGGCAGATCAGGGAGCTCAGGGAGCCATGGCCGAGCATACAGTCCATAGTGCCATGGTGGGTCAGGGATCTCAGAAAGCCACGTCCTCGTGTTTGAATGCGTCACGAATGTTCAGTGTGCACGCACACGTCAAAATCACGCCGAATTTACATAAACATAAACTTCGAACATTAAATAAATAATTTAAATCTTAATTAAATTGTTATTAAATCATAAATTTAAGTTGTTGTTTTGTAGTTCTGTGGCCCGATCACAGGTGCAAAATGCCACCCCTGCACGTGATAGTCGGATAAAGCAGGACTTTTATCGTTTAAGAATTTTAGGTTTTATAGTTTTAATAGTTTAATTTAATAGTTTATTTATTTATTATGTTTTTTTTTTGTTTTTTTTTTAATGAACGCTCAACTACCTTTCATTAGAGAGCCTGTCTGCAGTTGTAGAAGGCCGGATTAATACACTGACAAGTCAGTTCTGCCCAATATATATTATATTTTTTTTATTAAAAAAAAGTTAAAACCTAAATAAAACATAACAAACAACGAAAATTTTGAGCACAAAATTATATGAACGTTTATGAACATTTTTTTTTTCCTAGCATCACAGCTTTGGACAAAAAAAGCAAGAAGCCTATTTCAAAAACCAGCATCACATTAGAGCAATTCCAGCAACATTCGCAGGCAAATTCTAAAACAAAAATTAGATACATAACATAGAATGCATATGCCTACCAGTAGGCTGTCACGCTGGGTGTTGTGCAGGGAATGAGGAGAGGTGACGAGGAGGTCCAGCAGACAAACATTTATTATATAATCCACACAACGGGTAAGAACAGACAGGAACAGCAGGAAAACAAACGCAAGCACAACATAAACGATTTAAACTGAATGACAATACACTGAATGACTTTTAAAACCGATGATCAGACGTGGAACACAACCAAACTTAAATACACTGACTAATCAGGGGAGGACAGCTGTGAACAATTCAAACAGTGACATCATAATTAGAAACGGAACAGGAAAGACCAAATAAGGGCATACAGTCCCGGGTGCCATGGCGGGTCAGGGAGCTCGGAGAGCCATGGCGGAGCACAGAGTCCATAAGGCCATGGTGGATCAGGGAGCTTGGGGATCCACGGCGGAGCACAGAGTCCATAAGGCCATGGCGGGTCAGGGAGTTTGGGAAGCCATGGCCGAGTATACAGTCCAGCCGGCCATGGCGGGTCAGGGAATTCAGGAAGCCATGGCCGAGTATACAGTCCAGCCGGCCATGGCGGGTCAGGGAATTCAGGAAGCCATGGCCGAGTACACAGTCCAGGTGGCCATGGCTGATCAGGGGAGTAGCCGCCTTATTTTCTTGGGGGAACGTAGGGCATAGTCAAACTGGGATAGCACAGGGAGGCCGGGCTTAGTAGGCGTTGACACAGGAGGGCGCTCGGGCGGCACTGGCTCTGGAGGGCGCTCGGGCGGCGCCGGCTCTGGAGGGCGCTCAGGCGCCAAATTCAATTCAAACAGTGACATCATAATTACCAGTAAACGTATCAGTAAACGTGTTTTGTACTTTAGATGGACATGAAAAAAGACCGAGTTTTTGGGGAGACAATATACTTATATACAATATACTACAATGCACATGCCATAAGCAACAATTTCCGCCGGATGCAGAAAAATTATCTATTCATAAAATATCTTTTTTATTTAAATTTTCGTTTTTGTGTTTCAGAGAAAAAATCAATTGTATGGACGTGACATCTCTATGTTACCGACTTGACAATTCTGAAAGCGGAATTCATCTGTCTATGGAAACGCGAATAAAATGCTAAAAACTTTAGCAGAGATGTCTAAGTGTATTTAATAGGGCACATGCAAAAGTCGCCTAATGATTATGAATGTGTTAGGAAAAATGAGACATTTTAATTATTTATTATTATGAGTTAGGCCTATTATAAGTTTGGGACTTATGTTAAGTTGTTTCATATCAGGAAAAAAATGCAAGCGATCACGCGGGTGCCTCCCTGTCATGTAGTGCATTCCACACTTCGCACAAACATATCGATATGGGCCAGTAATAGAACACATTTATAGGCCTATAGGTTCTTAAAATATATCTTCACCAGTCTACATCCGAGACAGATGCAGTTATAACCTAAAACTGAAGGCTACTGACATAATGATAACGGACCGATTCTGCTTCAATTCGTTTATTATTAGTTGTTGATCAAGATTAATAGGATGCTGCTGTTATAAAACTTGTTTTAATCACTAATTTATGAATTTAAAAAAATAGATGCAAAACAGGTTAAGAAAATATGCTGAATATATAATATCTTATAAATATTACGATAAATGCTATAGGCTAAATAGACTGCAAATAAGGCAGTTTCAAGTGTTGTGTCTGCATAACAAAGTAAACTTTATCATGCAATGATACGAAATAAAATCAAACAAGAAATATTCAGACAAAAATAAGCACGTCTATATATATATATATATATATATATATATATATATATATATATAAGTCCTGTTCCACTCTGTGAGAGTTAAATAAGTGCATGCCCAGATCTCCGTGTAACGCCACGCCAGCAGAGGGAGCCCTCACCCGCTGACTGACTGTTGTTGCTCCCTCTGCTGCTTCATTGGTAGCTTCCTGTTTGGTGGCAATAAAAGGAGGCCATTTTAAACAGGAAGCTGTGAAGTATTGTTTTGCTATAGCGGACTCTACCAAGCGTTTCTCTGATTTCATTGCCTTGTTTGTTGTCACGGTTTTGTTTCATGATCATAGTTTTGTCTTTGTTTTCTGCCATAGTTTTGCCTAGTTCACTGCCATAGTTTTGTCTTTTTTCATAGCCTTGTTTATTTGTCACTTTGGACTGCTCACTCTGGTTTTTGGACTCTGCCTGTTTATTGGATTAACGCTCTCGCCTTGCCCTGGATATTACTGTTTGTTTGGTTATCGACCCTGCCTGTCTTGACTACGATCTGTTAATAAAAGCTTGCAATTGGATCTTACACGCTTCCTACGAGTCCGCGTTACAGAATACTTCGCCTCCCCAAGATCCAGCGGCTTTCAGAGACACAGATCAAACCATGGACCCAGCTTCACGCCTCTTCCGCCTCAGCCAAGGTAATCGGTCTATTGAAAATTATGTTGTGGACTTTTGCAGACTATGTTATTTGGTCGCATTTAATGATGTCGCACTCAAAGACATTTTTCGTCAAGGGTTAGACAAACCCATTCGCTCCCAGTTACCTGGGGGGAAAATTCATTGGACTTTAGAGCAGTATATTGACTATGCTTTGTTGCTTGCGGGATCGTCATTTACTGTGGGGATCGTGGATGAGGGACCCTGTGATCCTCCAGTACCCACCAAGCCAAAACCTGCTCATGCCATGCCTGTCAAGCCAGAGCCTTTTCACATTATGCCGGCCACTCAAAAGCCTCATTGCACAACATCTGCCACTCCAGGGCCTGCTCACGCCATGCCTGCCGCTCCAGGGCCTGCTCACGCCAAGCCTGCCCGTCCAGAGTCTGCACCTGTCATGGCCGGCTTCCTACAACCAGCTCACAAGATGGCCGCCATCCCAGAGCCAGTCCACAAGATGGCCGCCATCCCAAAGCCAGTCCACAAGATGGCCGCCACCCCAGAGCCAGTCCACAAGATGGCCGCCACCCCCAAGCCTGTTCACAAGATGGCCGCCATCACCAAGCTTGTTCACAAGATGGCTGCCCCGTCTGAGTCCCTGGCCAAGATGGCTGCCACGCCTGAGCCTCATCAAGCCAAAATCATCTCATCCGCGTCTCATCCCATCATTTCTGCCACACCCAAGGCAAATCAAGTGATGCCTGATCCTCCAGTATCAAGTCAAGTTTCCAAGTCAAGTCAAGTTGCA
This sequence comes from Labeo catla, assembly GCA_012976165.1. NCBI lineage: Eukaryota > Metazoa > Chordata > Actinopteri > Cypriniformes > Cyprinidae > Labeo > Labeo catla. The sequence continues at coordinate 2,691 of VONZ01003969.1, read as the reverse complement.
GCTGTGTTTCCTGAGTCAAGTCAGGTTTCCGAGTCCAGTCAAGATACAGCTGTTCTCCGCAGACCAAGCCAAAGTTTCAGCTGTTCTCCATGAGACACAGCTGTCCTCCATGCCAAGATACAGATACAGCTGTTCTCCATGAGTCAGAAGCCAAGATACAGCTGCTCACGAGTCAAGCCAAGTCACAGCTGTGCCCCACGAGTCAAGCCAAGTCACAGTTGTGCCCCACGTGTCAAGCCAAGTCACAGCTGTTCCCCACGAGTCAAGCCAAGATACAGCTGTTCCCCACGAGTCAAGCCAAGTGTAATAAATTTCGCTTTCGCCAACCTAGGGATGCCAATTAAGGCAGTGAATTTAGCTTTCGCCAACCTAGGGAGGTGAAATACGGTAGTGATGGGTACTCATGTCACAGCTGACGTTAAGATTCTTGGATCACATGTCAATTAATGTGTGGTTATGAGTACATCACATAAGAAAGATTGGTGGGATCTCTAACTTGTAGAACCTCTTCTGTATTATCAACACAAGGAAGACACAAGTTGTAATAAAATAAATTTTATTAACAAGATAGACAAGAGTAATCAACAACTACTAAATGAATACCATGAATGAAGAAGGAATAACGTGCATAAGATGCATAAAAAGCAAGTGATTATGTTGGGAGTTGCTATATCAGAGCTACGTTATCTGGAAAGATAACTGTTGCTACTCTGAAACAAATAAGGTGAATAACCTTACTATGCATCAAACAAATGTGTGTAATTTGTTATCAGCTGTAATCAGCTATATAATACCTAATGTAACTTAGAAAATCATATACTGATAATATACAACAATGCCAAGGTCTCTGGAAGAGGTTTGGAAGTGATATTTACGTTCGCTGTGGTTGAGTGAGCAGTCCGGTGGCGGCGACTTCTTCCACTGGTTGCGCTGGTGGCAGTACAGTGGGGAAAGGAGCAGGAATCTGTTTCGAACAGCCTTGAAGATGAAGTGCTGTAGGATGCTGATCTCCTGGAGCACCAAGGGTCCTAAGATCTGGAACACGCAGATGTGGCCCTGGAGTAGGTGCTGAAGGTCCTTAGCTTGGAACACGCAAGCAAAAGTACCTGAAGTGAAGGTTTGCTCGCCGGCGCTTAACCTTGTTGCAAATGTCTGTGTGTCTTCTGCCTCTCTGGGCTAGAGACTCAGAACTTGGTCAATCCGCTTTGTCTCTCTAGGATGGAGACTCAGGACGCTGCATTAATTGTTGTCTTGCTGGACGAAGACTCTGAACGTAGATTATCTCTTTCCTCGCAGGCTAGAGGCTCAGAACGTGGTCGTATCTGTTGCTGCCTCACAAGCTGGAGACTTGGACTTGGTATCTGTTGTTGTCTCACCTTTGCAGGCCGGAGACTCAGAACGGGGTGTTTCTGTTGTGTCTTTCCCCTACGGGACTCAGACTCAGAACGGGGGTTGATCTGTTAATGTCCCCTGGACGTGCCGGAGACTCAGAACTGTGTATCCTGCTATAGTCCCTTCCCTCGCGGGTAGCAGACTCAAAACGTTGGTGTTTCTGTTACAGTCCCTTCCCTCGTGGGTAGCAGACTCAGAACGTAGGTTGATCTGTTAACGTCTCTTCCCTTACCGGACTGAGACTCAGAACAAGGAGTGTCTTTTGGAAGGGTACTTTTATCCCTTTCCGATGAGGAGGAGATTGCAATTTGGCACTTCTCCATTTCTATGCTGTGATTGGCTGGTTCCATCAGAGTGGGGGGACACATGGTGGCCCACCCTTCTTTCCTCCTGTGGAATTTATTTGCATAGTCCAAACACAAAGCTAGAAAAGTGTCACTAAAGTTTTACCGGTGCATTTCTCACTTCTCAAACCATAACCAGAATGCATTTGGAAATGTTACGAACACATTAAGTCCAAACATGATGGGAAAAGATTGAACTGTCATGCATGCATTCATTTGTTCATTAACAGCTAAGTTTGTGTAAGATGTTGTACTACACGTTGCTGTCATAAGGAATACTTATTTCTCTGCATAAGTATAAAATGTGTGTGTTGTAGTGTGTATCAGTTTTAAGGTTTAAAAAAACATAGTTATGAATGGATTTGGATAGATCTCCATGATCTCTCTTAGAGATCATGACCCACTGCTGCTGCATCTGGAGGTCCTAAGGAATTTTTATGGTCGGACACAGGCCAAACCCTTAGGAACAGTCTCAAGGTGGGTGAAGGGCACAAACTGCATTTTGACCAATAGGAAGTTCTGTCCTTCCCGGGCTTTGCACCAAAGGTGGTCTTCTTGTGCTCTAAGAGGTGGCTGGCTGTTGTCCTGGCATCTTTATCTGATGCCGTTGGACAGTCTGTTTATGTTAGTTCACCAAGATCCAATCAAAATGTAGCAAACCTATGTCCAGTATTGTGGTCAGGGAGGGCTCCTGCCATAAACTGGGCTCTGGAATGTGCTGTCCACTACACAAGTCACAGCTGTGCCCCATGAGTCAGGCCAAGCCACAGCTGTTCCCCATGAGTCAGGCCAAGCCACAGCTGTTCCCCATGAGTCAAGCCAAGTCACAGCTGTTCCCCATGAATCAAGTCATGTCACAGCTGTTGTTCCTGAGTCAAGTCACGTTACAGCTGTTGTTCCTGAGTCAAGTCACGTTACAGCTGTTGTTCCTGAATCAAGCCATGTTGTTCCTGAG